>PVJH01007312.1:0-93149 GCA_004026705.1 Nesogale talazaci
GATATTTTTTCAATATACAATTGCTCTTTTGTATAAAGTTCTTTCTTACACACATGAGTGTCTATGAATTTGTTTGTCTAGTCAAGCTGCACTAACACAGTTTCTGAGACTGCAACTTTATAAGAGTAGAAATCTCAGTCTTTCTCCTTTGGAGTTGCTACTGATGGTTTTGATCTTTCAACCATGTGGATCTCAGCCTGACTTGTAACCACTGCACATCAGGGCATCATAGCCCTTTAAAATAGTTGTTTCCGTGTATTTTAAATTTTTTTTCTGAAAGAGATCAGTAAGTACACTTTATATGGACACTCATAAACTTTTTTTTAAATAAGTCATTTTGTTTGGGGTGCTTACATACATCAATTGTACATATGTTGAATCATCATTTTCAAACACTCGTGAACTTTTGAAAGTACATTGAAATCAGAAACGTATGTGAATAAGGATTGAGGAATTTGGCAAAGTGGGTTAAGATTATTTCATGCCAACCTTGATCCAGATTAATAAGGTCTCAACCCATTTTTTTTTCCCCACAAGTTCAAAAATGAACAAGCACTTGTCTTCTGAGGATCTAGCTACACAGGTCACCTCTGGGGAGGCCTGAAATGCAGATGTTTTACAATAGGAGATCCCTGAATCAAAGGTATATTTATGGATCACATAGTTTGCACTTTTCTTCACTTTAAAAAAAGCAGACAGCCAGAGGCGGTGATGCCAAAAAATAAAATTAAAAAAGCAGACAGTTTAAACATAAGTGACTACAGGACCAGAGTTTTTCACTGTTCACTTAAGTTTTATTTAAAATATCTGACAAACATGCTACTCATTAGTTTACCACACAATTAGATTTTTTTTGTTTATGGCTTAAGCGTACTTTTTTTTCCCATCCTTTCCTGCTCATATCCACTTTCAACCATCTCTCGATTACTTGCAGTGCCTAAAGCCATGTAAGCAGTACTTCATGTGCCCTCTGAACCTGGAGAAATTGCTCCGACCACCTACTTGCTCCCCTTTCCATTGGATATTTTTAATTTGATAGTGGTTGAATCTGCAGATGCAGGATACAAAGGGTAACTGTAATTTTAATGAACATTTTTCTTACTAAAGGAATGAAACTGGATATCCTTTAATGCCTCTGGCCATTCTTACCCCTGCGTGGATGGTCTCTTACTGACTTTTGTAAGTAATCAGGAATTTAGTCCTCTAAAGTTACAAAGCCTAAACTGTATTTCCTAAAAAGTGCAAGTGCACTCTTAAGGAATGGCAATGCTGTGGGCTGAGAACAGCCACCACCCTCCCATCTTTCCAACTCATCAGTTTTGATCAAAATGCTTGAGAATGTAGCTGGGCACCATTGAATTCTGGTCTTGTTTGAACACATTCCACATCCTCCTCCTATGCTGACTCTCCTTCCTCTGTTGCTCCAGGCCTAGACCAAGTGTGCCCTGGAAAGCCCCTAAAAGCTTTTATTTATGTATTTGAAGGTTCCTTATTTCATATAAAAGTGACTGCTATGAAAAATTGACTCATGCTTGCCAGTAGCCACCCCTATTAATTAGGTTGGCAGCTCTGAGGCTGTTGCAGTGAAGCTAACCAAGTGGCTTAGCAGTTCACTGGGACAACAATGGGAGGTGAGAAAGCCAAGACCAGCTTGTGTGGCCAGGTGGTGGACCCAAGGTTCTTCTCGCCCAGGCTCCCTGGAAGGTCTTCTCTCTGTGTTCCTTCGGAGGGAATCGGGATTGGGGGTAGCAGTTATCTTGTTTGGTCCGTGCCCCTCGACCACTCCTAGGAGGAGGGACATCAGTCCAGATAGCAGATCATTGTAGGCTTGTTGAGCTTACTGAAATGGATGTCCACAGTATGTCTGGAGATGAGCTTTCAATGTCGAGGCCTTAAAGCCATTCACTAGAAGGTCCTGCATTGCTCACCATGAAACTTTGCCAACTCTCTAGTCTTGGATGGTAACACGCAACTTCCAGATGGCCAGGATTGTAATCCTCTGATTCTGCCCATCGTGGCCAGCCAGCTACTCCTGGTGCTGGGCATGTTTCCACACTCTGGCTCCTTGAGAACCATCAGGCTGGTGTTCCCACTGAGGACCTCCACATAGGTGAAGATCCTGACGCAGTCCCAGCTGGTTATAGAAAGCATAGCCTCCTGGTCGTCTTTCACAATCGTGTCCAGCCAGGGGATCGCCTCATCTGTGCAGGAGTTGTGACTGTCGCTGCAAGTTTTTAAGGCTCCGAGCCCCAGGCGAAGAATGAGGAGGTGTACAAGCAAAAAGACTAATCTCCTTTTTAGATTACTTAACTTTGATGCTTTATGAAGCCATTATCCTAAACCTTCACATCTAGGAAATAAATGTTTGGTTGTACCAATTTTATACTTTAAACCATTTTAAAAATAGGTTTTATTTGTCATAGGCATCCTTGTTAATACATAGCTTTTCAGTTGATTGCCTTTCCTTGCCATTACGATAGTCCTACCATGGAAGATCAAGTTCTCTATCCTACTTTTGATAGGTATAGTATTGCTGTGACCATTGCCAGTCCCCAGAAATGCTGTTTCTCGGTGGAAACAATTCATCTTCAGAAGCGATGTATATGAACAAACAAAAAAGGCAGCACTGGTATTCGAGTGGCACTGGTTAGTGTCTCATCCGGTGAAAATGAAGACTGAGTTTCCTTTTATCTTTGGACTTGAGTTCGTTTTGTTTTTGTTTTTAAGTAAAATCTTTTATTGTGATGTGAATGTGTGATGTCTTGTGTTTTAACCGCTTTCCCCCAGAATTCTAACAGGATTAAATCTCTTTAAAGATGTTCAAGCTTTTTCTGTAGAGCGCCCATTAAAGGGATTTCCCCCTTTTTTTCTATTGGGTTGTCTTTATTTTTCAGTTGACTTGGAAGAGCTCAAGAATTCTACGTGGAATCACCTTTTGTTGAGATGTGTTGCAACTCTCTTCCACTGTTGTTTCCTGTTGACCTTCCTTAATTTAGTCTCTTGTTTGACCCTTTTTCAGAACGCCAGTCGGAGCTGCCCACCCAGAGTAAGGCCAGCTTCCCCAGTCTCCTCAGCGACCCTGACCCGGATTCTTCTAATTCTGGATTTGACAGCTCGGTTGCCTCTCAGCTCACAGAAGCTTTAGTCAGTGGACCCAAACCCCCTATTGAAAGTGAGTACATTTGATTAATTTCACACCTGTAATTTTGTTTACCAGCATCCCTTCTGTTGCCTTGTTCTTTGAAACATCATGCTGCTTTCTTTGCTATTGAAATTGAGTTCAGTGTGGAACTTTCTCGTATAGAAAAGTTTGTTTCTTCTTAAGAAAAATGTACACACCAAATTGCCAGTAGACCTGAAGGAACAAATTATCTGATTTGATTTTTTTCTTCTATTTTTAGCACTTTTGACTGTCTTGTGTTAATAACTGTCTTTAATAACCATAGCATGATCGTTCCATTTTAGATCTTAAAGTAGTGTGGCTCTTAATACTTTTGACTGACTTGAATGCAAAGGAAACACCTGTTAGGTTAGTAATAGAATAGCTGCGTCTTTGGGCTTTGCAGGTTTTGATGTGGTTTAATGATGAAGATCTGCTTTCTGCTTAGGGAAAAGAACTTAATCTTCAGATTACAATATCATCAGAAGCTTGAACTTCAGAGTTTTTTCTCTTTTAAATCATTTTACTGGGGGCTCTTACAGCTCTTACTGTATCAAGCATATGTGCCCTCTGTTGCTATCATCATTTTCTAAACATTTACTTTCTACTTGAGCCCTTGATACCCCCTCCCACCTTTCCTTCTTGTCCCCGCTTTCTCCCTTCCTCCCCCCTCCCAATCTCGTTATCCCTTGAAAAATTATAAATTATTGTTTTCATATCTTACACTAACCACTCTCTCCCTTCACCAATGTTTCCGTTGTTCATCCCTCACCCCTGGGGGCAGGTGGTGGTTATGTGGTGATCATTGTGACCGGATACCCCTTTCTCCCCTCCTCTCCTCACCTTCATGGTACTTAGGAGTTTTACACCCTTTTGTTTACCATAGAGCTTTGGCGTGTTGGATATAGTATTGGAAGCTTCAGATTACAGGTGTCCCTGAGAGTCTGTGGCATGCAATGATTTTTATTTAATATTTCCTTGTTAAATATTTGATTCTGAATTGTATGGGTCACTAAGAAAGCAAGCAGAAGGCAAATTACTTTAGTGAGCCCAGCCATCCCCATTTCATTGCCAAAGAAGTAATTCTCATGAAACGTGAAACACTTGTTTCTTTTTTTAATGGTCTGAAAGAGACTTGGCTACAAATTTGTGATATAGGCGAAGAGTGTCAAAATGAATATGCTATTTGTGAATTTGGGGATTCATGAACGTCTCCAGCTAGTTCAATGATGCAGGGACTTGAGTGCCAACCTTCGCAGTCAAACATTCATGTATAATTTACTATTTGCCCTTTGAACAGCATGGGTTTGAACTGCACAAACCCAGTTATATGTCGGAGTCTTTGTTTCACTGGTTTTTCCCCTACTGCCACTGTGAGGTCTTAAGGCTGGATTCTCTAGAGAAGAACCAGTGATGCTTACATTGTTACACGAAAGAACTTCCACACATTTGTAGGAAAATTTCATTATCTTTGCAATCTGTTTTCTTTGAAAAAATGGTAAACCTTCTTATATCTACAGGGAGTCCTAGTGGCACAGTTGGTTACCCTTGGACTGCTAACCACATAGTCACCAGCGCAAGCATACCAGCTGCTGCTCAGGAGAAAGAGGAAACTTTCTGCTCCTGCAAAGATTTATTGCCTTGGGAACCCAAAAGAGAGAGTTCTATTCTGCTCTAGGGAATCAATATGAAGTGAATCCACATGTAAATGGCAGTGAATTTGTTTGATTTTCATGTTGCATGTGCAGAGGTCTCAGAAATTGCTCACAGTTGTAGAGGCAGGCAGGTTTCAAGCGCTTGGATCAGGTGTCAGGCTTGCAGGCTGCTCCAGACTTAAATACATAGCTGCAGGGGCTGAGGCACCAAAGACTGGCACATCAGGTACAGGCTGCTCACTGTGGAGGTGAGTGAATACAAAATAGGCAGGTAAGATGTTAGTCTGCTGATGCACAGGCTATAGAGTTAATCACCCCTAGAGATGGCAGGCTACTGGCTCAAGTTCAGAAAATTGGAGGTTGGATGAGTCAGATGTAGGTACAAGATTCCGCAAAAAGCAAGAGAGCTTTGCCAACAAGACCATATATATTGGAAGCAAACTATATCCCAAACTCCTCTTCAGTTGATGGACTGCTCACAAGAGATCTCATTATGGAGGATAAGTATCATTAACTGTCAAGTAGACAAAATCTTAACCAGCATATGCTATGAGCTCGAGTGTTGTAGATATCCAGTTAAACTCTGTTTGACACTCGACATGTCTGTGTGAGCAGGCAGTCTCTTCGGTTAGAAGGAGATAGAAGGGTGAAGGGCTAAGCAGTTATCGGAGAGACAAACTGCTCACTTGGCCACGATTCACACCACAGAGCATTTTAATGGTTACCCACAACACTTGAGCTCACCACAATGGCAGTAAGAAAAGCAAAACCCATGTAGATGTGGGCTTGCACAGGTCAGACCTGTGTTCAAGAGTGAGCTGTATTTGAGAATATTAGAAGTGAGGACTACTTTTTGACTCATGCCACTTTGATATTTGTTAGTAATAGGATGAAAAATTTAGAAGTCATAGTGATCACTGAACAGCATTGTGTCACAAAGAATAGGATTAATGAAGACAAATAACATTATTTCATTTTTCCCATAAGACAAACACCAATCTACCGGGGCCTAGGTAGAAGGAGGATGTTTTGAGAATGATGATGGCAACAAATGTGGGCTGCATACAATTAATATATACATGGATCGTGATCGGAGTTGTATGAGCCCCTAAAAAAATGATTTATATATATAAAAAGAATAGACAGGCAGAACCCTGGTGGCATAGTGGTTGTGTGCAGGACTGCGGCCCACTGGGTTGGCAGTTCAAATCCAGCAGCAGCTCTCCAGGAGCAAGGCTGGGCCTCCCACTCCCACCAGAGGGCAGTGATGGCTGCCCCACACACACCAAAAAAGAATATACAAACTAATAAAACTGAACAAGTGCAAAATTATACTAAGGAAGAAAAAAAGACACCAATCTAGTTGTGCCCTTCAGCTATTAAGTGATGATCATGAATTAAAAATTGCCAGATTGTGGTAATGCTTTCCTCTCCTCTCCAGAAATTGGTCTTTGGGGTAATGCCGTCTTGTCAATGTCTAAAACTCGTTTGTATTGAGTGAAATCCTGATTTCTGATTTGAAGTTTTAGAGTCTTCTGTTAACCTACTGAGAGATGTGAGATGTATACTCATACAGATGTCCACGTATGATATACTATTATCATTACAGGCCATTTTCGACCGGAGTTCATTCGTCCACCACCTCCGCTCCATATTTGTGAGGACGAGTTGGCTTGGCTAAATCCAACCGAGCCTGACCATGCAATCCAGTGGGACAAGTCGATGTGTGTTAAGAATAGCACTGGGGTTGAGATCAAACGAATAATGGCCAAAGCCTTCAAAAGCCCCCTATCATCTCCTCAGCAAACACAGGTATGGATTCACTGCAAACATCTTCTTCTCGTTTGCACATGTGAAGATTTAAAAAACAAAAAACTTCTCATCAAGAACTGTGGCTATTAAAAAATAATTTGCCAACATGAGGTAACACTTTGGGAGTTTGATAGACCTTTTGAATCAGAAGCTTCCCTTTGGACAAAGACGTTTTGATGAGTAAAAATACTTCAAATTTTATTGGTGATTATTCGAGTCTGGGAGAGGCTGGGCATCCCTTTGTGATGAGCTTGCTCCTGCCGTGTGCCCGCGGAGCATGAGTGTAAACTGTCACATGAAACTGAGAGCCTCTCTACCCAGACTGTGGGCTGAGAGGAAAAGTGCCCGTGGCCCAGCTGGAAGGGAAGAGGAAGGGCAGGACATCCATGAAGGCGCTTGGGCTCTTGGGTTTTGTTTTGCATTCTCTTAGAGGAGAAAGTTTTAGAAGACACAGGGCTAAGCCCCGGTGGTGTAGTGGTTGTGCGCGGGACTGCAGCCCACTGGGACGGAGGTTCAATTCCAGCAGTGGGGCTGGGCCTCCTACTCCCACCACCAGAGAGCAGTGATGTCCAAAAAAAAACAAAAAAATTCAAACACAGACATCCCTTTATTGTGTTTGGCAGATGAGTTTTCACAAATTGAAGGTTTGTGGCAGCCCTGTATTGAGCAAGTCTGAGCACCATTTTTCCAACAGTCATGCTCAGTTTGTGTGTCTCCTTGCATTTTTGTAATTCTCACAATATCTGACACTTACTCATCATTCTGCTGCAGTTTTGTATGGACTGGGAAATCAAAACATTTGTGTGACCTACTTGATTGGGATTTTTGGTTACTTGCAGTCTGGACGCGAGCCTGCACTATGTCCGAGGTCTGCATGTGGTTAACATTGCTTTTCTAGACCATTCACTCTACTAGACCACCCTGAAGCAGTCCACTGATGTTCAGACAGAGAGGAATCAGCATGGCAAAAGAACTGTGCAGAATGTTTGTTTGACAAAGTGTGAGGTGGACTGAAGCTGACGGGTTGAGCAGAGGCAGCCCTTCCCTCCCTCTTTCTCCGAGTAACTTGCCCGCCTGCGCTGGGTAGTCTGTCAGTCCTTTGTAGTGTATGCTTTTCAGGGCAGCGAGATGGTGGTCAGGATGAGTTTTGGTTGCAACAGGTAATAGAAAAAAAAATTCTAAAAAAATATCTTGAGTCTGGTTTGATGTCCAGGAAGATAAATCACTAACACATTCATAAATTGTTTTACGGGGTTTTCATTTTAATGTTTTTCCAGTTCAAATGTAAAAATATTAAGACTATTTATGGAGTTATGGGGAGTTGATGAAATTCGCTCAGCACAGATAACTTAAAACCTTTTGTTTTAAAATATCTGTTGGTGGTTTTTTTTTTTTTTTTTTTGCTTTGTTTTATACAGGGATGAAAGGATCTAATTTGACTCTCTTCTTTATTTGGTTGTTTAGCTCCTTGGTGAGTTGGAAAAGGATCCCAAACTTGTTTATCATATTGGACTGACTCCAGCCAAGCTTCCTGACCTCGTGGAGAACAACCCTCTAGTTGCTATTGAAATGCTGCTGAAATTAATGCAGTCAAGCCAGATCACGGAGTATTTTTCAGTCCTGGTCAACATGGACATGTCCTTGCATTCAATGGAAGTTGTCAATCGGTAAGTTTTCCTAATGCTGGCTGTCTATACTGCATCAACGACTGGACACAGAAAATCTGATTAAGTAATCGGAAGGGAAAATTAATACCAGTTTTAGTTTTCTGATACTGTTTGTTAGCCTGAGACAGCCCATTAAAGAAGTAATCTGAGCCTTGATGCTGATGGCATGTCAATTTAGCATTCTCTAGTAAGTACTCTGAGGGTAGTCTTTCAAACATTTTTAGTATTAACAGAAGGTTGCATGAAACCTAATTTAATAACTATAATTTATTACTTTGACATGGCTTTCTCCTTTACCCCTAAGCAAACATAGATGTGACATCTTTAGTGAAATGCATGAATCTCAAAGGAAGTTCTGAGTGAATACCAGGAATGTCGCCATGGAAACACCTTTGCCTCCTGCCAGCGTGACTCTTGGTCTCCTTGCACACAGTGCACTCCTCCCCTACATTGTGTGCTGCTCGTTTGCCTTAGCCCTTTTATTAAAATACTCTCTGAGACCTTCCTTCTGTCCAAGTCAGGGTTCCTTAAACTTCCTAAACAGGGAGCCAATTCACTGTTCCTCACACTGTTGGAGGGCCAGACTATGGGAAAAAAAGCCCAACTATGAACAAATTCACTGTGGGCCTGGGATAAATCAGCTGCTAAGCAGGACAGCAACAGTGGCAAGCACACCTAGCGGGCTGTATAACTGTCCTTGGTGGGCCACGTGTGGCCTGTGGGCCGTGGTTTGAGGACCCCCTGGTCTAAGTCTTTTGAATGACCATACCTTCCCCTTCCCCCACTCTGGTAGCAGTCGCTCTCCATAGCAAACACTGGGAACTTCATCAGACAGTTAGTGCAGCTTTTTATCATTATTCATCTCTATCTCTGGTTATCTTTGCATTTCAAAGACAAGAGTCCTCTTATCTGGGTCTTCCCTCAGACCTGTTAAACTTTGTTGCTGGCACAACCAAGTGCCTTCCAGCTGCTGTGCACCTTGGAGCACGACCTCCTCACTGCCTTTGAGACTGCATGTGGTCAGGCAAGTTTAGAAAATACAGCATGTGTGAATCTTTGGGGAAATTCACACTGAATGTTAGCATAAAGGCTTTGCAATTAAGGAAACATGCTTCTTAGACTTAAGCATAAAATATCCCGAACTTAGTTTTATTTTTTTCTTTACTGAAAACATTCTCTGGAATCCTGTGGGAAATACTAGCTTTCATTTTCAGGACTCAAAAAAATCTGGTATCCGTATGGTCTTTCATTATATTCCAGACAGGCCTTCCCCTCCACCTAACTGTGTCATGCTGGTCCCCATTCCAAGTCTTGACTCTCAAGACACCCTTAGTAATAGTCTCCTTTGTCTTGTCCCTCTGTTCTCACCTCCATTATTCTTGTTGTGAGCACTTCATTGTAATGCTGTATTTCTTGGTTCCTAAGCCTGCCCTTTCCTCAGGCACACTACACTGCCTCCCTGCCCTTACAAATAAGGAGTTTAATAAGATACAAGATCATGACTTGAGTCCAAAAGCAAGTCAGCACATAAGGACAGTACTCAAAAATTACTGTATGGTTATGATGTGTAAGCTAGACTTAAAATAGAACTATCACTTCTGAATGAATGGTTGCAGCTCTTAGGTTGATTTGCCACTACATATGTGAAACTAGGTAATTGAGTCATCTATCAGACATTTTCATCAAGTAAAGGAAATCTTTTTATGGTTAAATGATTCATTTTTTTAAAAAAAGTTAAATAAAACTGCCTTTATTTTCTAACTTTTTAAACGAAACAGACTAACTACAGCTGTCGATCTACCTCCTGAATTTATCCACCTTTATATATCAAATTGCATCTCCACTTGTGAACAAATTAAGGATAAATATATGCAGGTGAGCAATAAAGAGTCTTTGTAAATTTTGTAAAGGTGCCAGCAAATGAGCACGCTAAAATAATTCATTTTTCCTTCTCTTTTTCCTAGAATCGTTTGGTGCGTCTTGTTTGTGTCTTCCTCCAATCCCTGATCCGTAATAAAATTATTAACGTGCAGGACTTGTTTATAGAAGTGCAGGCATTCTGTATCGAATTCAGTCGGATCAGAGAAGCCGCTGGCCTTTTCCGGCTCTTGAAGACCCTGGATACAGGGGAAACCCCTGCAGAGACGAAAATGTCAAAGTAATGCCTGGCCAGGAAGGACTGCTCGTTCATTGTTCGGCTGTGCTGTGATTTAAGTTTTAAACTGTTAAAACCCTGAGTGGACCACTTGGTCTAGTGCATATAAATGTTTTATCTCCCTACAGCAAAGTGTTAACTTTCCTGGGTGAATTTTTGGTTAAGAACGTGGAAAAATAGGTCTTTTAGGTGCTGTCTTGGTTAATTATCCAGAGGGAGAGCTGGTTACCCAAAAAGACCATTCTTGGAAAAGAGCAGATGTGCACTAAAAAGTGAAGTGCTTGTTTGGGAGTCCGGTTTCACTGAAGAATGCGTGGCTCTGGCCCCGGTGTGGAACCTGTTGAGTGTTTGAATCCTCAAGCCGCAACCAGACCTTGACTCTTGAACCCACTGTGCATGGAGCTTTTAACTTCTGATTAAGCATCACCAAGGATATACTTGTCCCTTTACTCCCTACAGATTATGGGGTCTTGGACAATGCAGTAAAAGTACTCTTGGGGACTTTAAAAAACCAAAAAATGTGGAAACCCTTAGTAATGTTTTAATAATAGTTTGTAATGTTTTCTGCCCCAAGACATTCACTTGTCCTATTATTAGTGTAAAATAGTCACAAAAGCATTTTAAAAGGGAAAACCGTCTGTGGGGTCACTTTGAGAGGTACCCTCTCTCTGATGAATATCATTTAAAACAGCTTGCTTCCTGTCAAAGGGCAGATGGCATGGGAGAAGCATTAGAGTGAGGTATATTGTGTTGATTTTTATGCTTCATTTAACTTTTGGACAACAGTGCCTTACATTAAAGTTCCTTTTTAATGATGTTATTTGTTGTGTGTGTTTTAACTTGCTTTTGAAGCACTTCCAAAGCCTACTCTCTATTAAAGGAAACCCTGGCAATTCTGAGAGGATTATAAATTTCAGTCTAGTAACACAGTGTAACGTCTACATTTATGCCGATTTGTGTGTCTTGGCTGTTAGGAGTTGGAGCTCCATGAGTATGTTTACTTAGAGCAAACAGTGACCTCAACTCGAATTCCGGAGCCATTGAGTTGCTTCTTACTCATAGCCACCTTGTAGAACCGTGGTAGAACCACCACTGTGGGTTTACAAGACTGTAGGCTCTTCACCCAATAGCCTCCTCTTTCTCTCGAGGAGCGGCTGGTGATTTCGAACTTACCGGCCTATTGCACCACCAAGGCTATTGCACCAAGCCTATTGCACCACCAAGGCTCCTCCCAACAATGGCGTAAGCCTACTTAAATGGCCTAGTCTTGTAGGATTCCCTCAAACTTTCCTGCCATCACCCTAAAAAACCATTAAACCAGTTACTGTCTGTGTTAGTCCGGGTTCACTAGAGAAAACTAGAGACATTCATGTGTAAGAGCTTTACATAAAGAGTAAATATCAACACATCCCAGTCCAGATCAAGTCCTTAAGTCTGATATTAGCCCTTTTTTTTTTTGGGGGGGGGGGGGGGGGGGGCGCGGAGCATCACTGCTCGCCGGTGGTGGGAGTAGGAGGCCCAGCCCCACTGCTGGAATTGAATCTCCGTCCCAGTGGACCACAGTCCCACGCACAACCACTATGCCACCGGGGCTCAGCCCTGATATTAGCCCTTCTGTCCAATACCAGTCTCAAGTTCTTTTTCAGACTCACATAACACATGCAATGAAACCAAATGCAGGAAAACCACAGGCCAGTGGGTGGAAAGTTGTGTATTCAGTGACGGTGGAAGCATCTCGGCATAGGTATGGGGCTCCACGTGACTCCTCCAGCTTCAGGGCTCTAATCCATCAGCTTAGCCCCACATGGCTTGTCAACAGAAATGTCTCACACAGGTTCCAGAATCCTCAGAAAAAGGCCAGGTCTGCCCAAGGTCTCATTGCCTATGACCTGACAAAGGCAGACATCCCTTTGTTCAAGTTTAGTAGATTATGTGACTGACACTGTCTAGATTTACCTACCTTGGATCTCATGAAGGATACATGCTATAAGAAAAAAGCCCCTGGAGACCCGGTGCGGGAATTGCACCTGATCTGACTGCACCACACTGAGGAGAAACACAGGGTGTGCAACAGAACACCATGGTGAGCAGAGCAACCAAGTCCCCAGGGAATACCAAAATTACACTGGGGCCAAAGCATGGCATCCCATCTGACTCAACTGGAAAACATTCCTAAAGGTCAAATAGGCCTTGAACTATTTACAGGCTTTGCTGTTTTTGAGGGCTTTTCTTTTGTTGTTTTGTTCGGTCTTGTTTTGTATACATACTATCTCTGCAGGTCTATCTAGATAAGAAAGGTGGTATAAACAAACTGGAGAAGAAAACAGGACATGAGAGAGAGGCAGGGGAAAGGAAGTGGGTGTTAACAAACCCAGAGACAAGGGCACAAGTGATCTAAAAATCTATGGCAAGTAGGTTGTAGGCTTGGTAGGGCTTAAGGCAATGTAACCAAGAGAAATTACTGAAACCCAAATGAAGATTGAACATGATAGTGAGACAAGAGGAGAGTAAAGGAAATGAAAGGAGGAGGAGGTAAAGAGCATTTATAGAGGTCTAAATGTACAAATATATAATATATATATATATACACACACACACAATGTTGGCGAAATAGATCTATGTGCATATATGCATAGATTTGGTATAAAGGCAGCAGATGGACATTGGGCCTCCACTCAAGTACTCCCTCAATGCAAGAACACTTTGTTCTATTAAACTGACGTTCCATGATACTTTTCCTTATAGGTGGGTGCATAAGCAAATTAGTGAAGAAAGCTGATGGTGCCCTGCTATCAAAAGATAGCATCCAGGGTCTTAAAGGCTTGAAGATAAACAGCCATCTAGTTTAGAAGCAACAAAACCCACACAAAAGTACACCAGCTTGTGTAATCAGGTGTGGATAAGTCAGGGATCAAAGAACAAAGTGTTCTGAATGAGGGGGGGGTGCAGAGTGGTGACCCCAAAGCCAATCTGTAGGCAACTGGACATTCTCTTACAGAAGGGTTTCGGGAGAAGACAAGCCACTCAACACTTTCCTCTACTACTATCAGTGCTTCCTCAACCAACCCCCCCCCCCAATCATGATCCCAATTCTACCTTATAAATCCAGCTAGACCAGAGAATGTACATTGGTACTGATAGGAACTGGAAATACAGGGAATCGAGGACAGGTGATCCCTTTAGGACCAGTGGTCTGAGTGCTGATACTAGGAGGGTGGTGGGAAGGTGGGGTAGAAAGGGGGAACCTATTTTAAGGATCTACATATAACACCTTCTCTGGGGGACGGACAACAGATAATTGGGCGAAGGGAGACAATGGACCGTGTAAAAAATGAAATTATCCAGGGTTCATGGTGAGTGGGAGGGGGATGAACTGACACCAAGGGCTCAAGTACTTTGATGATGGAAATGTGCTTGACACATGGATGGATGGATGGATGGATGGATGATGGGTGGAGATAAGATTTGTACAAACCCCCAATAAAATGATGTTTTTTAAAAAACCCAAAAATAATAATTGTCAATGAGGAGAGAGTTCAGAGTAGAGACCCAAAGCCCTTCTGTGGACAACTGGACATCCTCTTACAGAAGGGTTGTGGGGAGGAGATGAGCCAGTCAGGGTGCAGTATAGCACCGATGACACAACATTCCTCTAGTTCTTGTGTGCTTCTCACCCCACCTCCGCCTCTCATGATGTCAATTCTACCTACAATTCCAGCTAGACCAGAGAATGTACAATGATACAGATACGAGCTGGAAACAGGGAATCCAGGACAGATAAACCCCTCAGGACCAATAATGAGTAAAGACCCAGGAGGGTAATTACAGGGAAGGTGGCGTAGAAAGGAACTGATCACAAGGATCTACATAGAACTCCCTCCCTAGGGGATAGACAACAGAAAAGTGGGTAAAGGGAGACATTGGACAGTGTAAGAAAAATAATTTATAAATTATCAAGGGTTCACGAGGGAGGATGTGGGAGGGAAGGGAAAAAAACGAGCAGATACCAAGGGCTCGAGTAGAAAGAAAAATGTTTTGCGAATGATGATAGCAACAAATGTGCAAATGTACTTGACACAGTTGGTGGATTGTGACAAATTATACGAACCCCAAATAAAATGATTTAAGCCAAAAAAAAAAAAAAAAAAGCCAAACAGTAATAAAATAAAAACATTGAGAATTTGCACAGTTCAATACAGGCGATACAGTCTGCCAGATGAACACTGGCATGTTTTCCTTGGGGATTATAAAACAGTATGAGCATTTCTAGTCACATGTGTATGCACACCTGGAAAAGGTAAATAAGGAAATATTTGCTGAAGGACATTTGGAGGTTGAAAAATTAGTGTGGACCATGTCTAACTTCTGACTTCCTAAGGGCGAAACTCAAACCACACAATGCCACTGGGTCAGCTGACTTGGTGAGAAAGGGTGAAATAGGGCTACCCCTGGAGGTTTCCCAGACTGTAGCTCTAAGGGAGTAGAAAGTCTTATCTTTTTCCATGGAGAGGCAGGTGATTTTTTAAAACTTCTGACCTAGGCCAGCATGTAACTTTGACACCCACAGGTGGAATAAGGTGGAAGGAGGGCCAGACTTCAACCCACGGCTGAATGCCATGAAGAAGAGGTCAGAGACAGCTGAATCCTTGCAATCTTTACCAACTGTGTCCTTCCCAGTACACTCTACTCTGCTGGGTTTGCTAGCTTATGACCACAGAGAACTAGAGACCACACTCATGACTGTGGGAGATTAACCATCAGACATGCTCAGGATAGGGCTGAGCCCCGGTGGCATAAGTGGTTGAGTGCGGGACTGCGGCCCACGGGCTTAGCGGTTCAAATCCAGCAGTGGCTCTCAGGAGTGGCACTGGGTAGCGCCCACGACCACCAGAGGCAGTGATGCCCCCCCCCCCCCCCCCAAAAAAAAAAAAAAAGAGAGAAATGCTCAGGATTGTTCTCCAAACTGAAGCCCCAGACATGCCCTTCAACCCCTTCACCTGTGTGCTAGCTCCTGGGCACACCACTCTCCTTCAGAAAGCCTTGGCAGGTTGGCAAGCCTAGCTCCCCAGATGCAGGCTCCCACCGCAGAAGATGCCTCTGACCAAAGACCTACAGCTTTATTTTCTCTGGATCAGGAAGCCCATGGCTTTGTCTTGTGCTCTTGGTTCTAAGATTGCCGCCCGATGCCATACGTGGATGGCAGTGGCTGTGTGCAGGGTTCTCAGGTTCCCAAGTGCTGCTCTGTGCAGGGGCAGTGAATTACTTAATGTGGCTTTTTCAGCCAGTCTCGTAACTCCCACCAAACCTTTTCCTGTGAGGGAGCTGGAAGAAAGGGGAGGAACAACCGACAGGCTTGACAGGCTTCTCCTACGAGTAGCTGTGAACAAGGTTCCTTGGAATGCCAGCCTGCCGTGCGCAAAACAAGCCCTCTGAAAAGCAGGAGAAAGAAGACTAGATCGGTGATCTTTTTTGGCTAAATTCAACTTCAGATGATTGACCACAAATAAGAAAACTTAATAAAGAGTCTTTATTTGTTTCTTTAAAGTTAACTATATTATTAGAATGCACTCACACAGCTGGAACCAGGGCCATATACCTAAGGAGATACATACACACAGTCCCTGCTTTGTAAAAAACGTATCTGGCACCGATACAAAGGGTGCCTGATAGACTTTTTACTCCTTGAAGATCATTGGATCGGTGTGTTCTTTAAAAGAGGCGTTTAAAATGTGTTTTGCATGAACAGCTTACAAAGGAAGGAGTTATTTTTTGTAAAATGTCTAACTCTGAGGCAAGATTTCTATTTATGAAACCAATACAGTTCTTAAGCGGGTCTAGAGGCAGAACATAGCTTACCTAAAGTAAACTAAAGCACACAAACCTCAAACCTTCAATTCTGGGATCCAATAACTGTACAATCGATCTTTAAACATAATTAGAGTTGATAAAACTGCCATGTTTATCAAACAGAACACCTTCCGATCTCCAGATTGCCTGGTTCCACATTCTCACTGGAATTATCTTCAAGCCACCTATTAAAGAGAAGAGAGCACGACATCAGTTTAGGGTAGAAAGTAAAGCTATTTTAAAAACAATTTGGGAAACTAAAAATACTTCTATCTCAAAAATTCCCTTTTTAAAATGTCTGGGTCAAACAATGTCACAGAGTTGATCATCACTGTTACAGAATTGATAATCACTCTTAAACTTATGTGTTCAGTCACATCCCTTTAAAAGAACATGTCAAGAGTATAGAAAAAAAAAACGATAGTCTATCTATTTGCTGGAAAATCCCCACCCTGAAGCCCTCAGGGTGCCGCTGTGGGGGAAGCTGTGGACTGCTGCCCACGGGGTTGGTGACTCAAATCCATCATGTGCTTTAAGTGAGAAGTGTGTACAGCCTCTGAGTCCCTGTGTGGGGTCACTGTAAGTCTGGTGCACAAACCCTCTTTGAAGCATTGAAGAACAAGGATGTGACTGAGGACGAAGGTGCACCTGTCCCAAGCCAGGGTGCTTTCAATGGCATCATATGCATGTGAAAGCTGGGCACTGGATAAAGAGGATCGCTCAGCACATCCACTTGAATCGTGCTGGGGAATACTGAAAGTACCCACTGCTAACAGGGAAAGCAAATCTGTGCTGGAAGAAGTCTGACCAGAGTGCTCCTTAGAGGAAAGGAGGGCAAGACATCTGACATTGTCATCTGACATTGGCTATGCTGTTAGGAGAGCTGAGGCCCTGGAGAAGGACTTTCTGGTAAGGGAGAGGGGCTGCCGTGATGGGCTCAGGCAAAGGAACAACAGTGAGCATGGCATGGGGGGAGGCAGCGTGCCCTTCTTTTGTGCACAAGTTGCTTTGCGTTGGAACTGACACCGTGCATCAAACAACGTGAGTCAGGAAAGAAGGCACCGCCCTGTGGGGAGGTCTGGATGCCTCTACAAAGAAATTGTGCCAGTTTCTTCTTGTATGACTTTTCTTTTCACGCAAACCACGACTGTTCTCAAGGCGCCCTGGTGGCAAAATGTGCTGGGCTGCCAGCCCCCAGGTGAGATAATGGCACTGCAGAGCTGTCCTGGTGGGAGAAAGGTGGCTAAAGTGCCCATAAAACTATGCAATCTCAGAAACCACAAGAGCAACTGGACCCACTCTCTCCTACAGAATCACTGTGGGTTGGAATCCATTTTGATGGCACTGAGGTTCGAATTTGTACTGCTCTTGTCAGGAAGAGCTCTACGATGCTTCACGGCGGCACCTCCATCTACTTTGAGGGAGAAGTTTCCCAGCCACACAGCCCACAAGAAGCACTGGTCTTCTTGGGTTTCTGACTTGACTCCGTTCTCACAGGCCTACCTTCTAGTTTTAAATGAATGCAGTGCAAATTCCTTTCAATCCACCATCTACATTGGTCTATGGACAGAGGGCAAGTGTCTAAGTCCACAGCTGTGTACGACACTGGAAATTCCACTTTTATACTAGCAGACCAAGTACTAGTATTTCTGAAGATAAGAAGCCGAACAGGGATTCTAAACCCAAACTAGCTACTCTGGGAAAGACGTAGGTGGCTCTTTTAATAAGCACAGTGTGTGTTAACCCCACAGAACTCGCTTTGGGTTTTGGAGCTGACATCCTATATAAATCAATAAGCAGGATTTTCACTAAGTCTCTTAAGAAACTGTGTTAGGCAAAAACATAATTAACATCCAGTTCTGGTTAGTAATACATAAGGATGTACACAGTGATTTAACCCTATGTAAGGGTTAACATGCACAGTGATTCGGCCCAATGTAAGTGAATAAACTTAGATAGGCACAAGAGCTGACTGTGGAGTGAGCAAAGTGAAGCAGTCTTGCTGGGCTTTGGTTTTGTTGGGTCTCCTTCAGTCTAATGGACTCCTGGGGAAGGCTGCCTATTGTAAGTTACCGTGAGTCCCCGCCCCATCGTGGCGGACCAGGTGTGCAGAAAAGCACTGTGATCATTGATTGGTCAGCTGGGACCTATCAGCAAAACACCAGGCCTCTCTCCTGGGATGCCCCTTCGTGGGTTCAACTACAAGCCTTCTGGCTCGCAAAGTCAGACGCTAAGCGAGCACACCACACAGGGCCAACCAGAAGACATCTGATCTTCAGAGCCGACAGCTATTGCTCGTGTTGCTAATATGAATGTCAGCTTTTGACATGGCCATATCTCAAAGTACAGAGATCTTTGTTAAACCCCAGTGATGTCTGAGGGATGTGGATCACTTTTTGTTCTTTAAAAATTTGAGCTTGGGGCTGAGCCCCGGTGGCGTAGTGGTTGTGCGCGGGACTGCGGCCCACTGGGACAGAGGTTCAATCTCAGCAGTGGGGCTGGGCCTCCTACTCCCACCACCGGAGAGCAGTGATGCCCCTCCCCCCCCCAAAAAAAAATTTAGCTGGGGGCCTAAGTGGAAGGATAATGTTTGGAGAGTGATGATGGCAACATGTACACAAATGTGGCGTGCATACAATTGATGTATGTATGGATCGTGAGGGGAAGTGTATGAGCCCCCAATAAAATGATTCATTTAAAAAAAGAGGGGGGAAATGGGAGCTTATATCAAGAGCTCAAGTGGAAAATGTTTGGAAATGAATGTGGCAGCATGTGTGCAAATGTGCTTGATACAGATGATGTACTCAATGTTATAAGAGCTGTAAGAGCCCCCAATAAAAAAATTTTTTTTTTAAATTTAGCTTTCCAGAAACACAGGGAATTCAGGAGAGATGATCCCTTCAGGACCAAGTGGTAAGAGTAACGATACCAGAAGGGTGGAAGGAAGATGGAGTAGAAAGAGGGAACCGATTGCAGGAATATACATATAACCTCCTCCCTGGGGTACAACAACAGGGAAGTGGGTGAAGGGACACATCGGACAGTGCACGATATGACAAAGTAATGATAATTGTAAATTATCAAGGGATCATGAGGGAGGGGATATATGAGGAGCTGATATCAAGGGTCTAAGTAGAAGGAGGATGTTTCAAGAATGATGATGGCAACAAATGCACAAATGTGTTCTGCATACAATGGATATATGGATTGTCCCCCAATAAAATGATTTTTTAAAAAAATTAGCTCTCAAAATTATTTTTCTTAGCTCTCATGGCAGTATCTGGCCAAAGACTAAGTCTACAGGTTGAGGCAGGGAGGGGGAATGCAAACTGCAAACACTGGGGGGAAGTAGGAGAAATCTCGATATAAGGATTGCAAAGAAAGAGCTGAAACAAAAAAAGAAAGCGCTGAAACAAAACGTGTATACCCATCCCACCCCGCTCTTTTTTTTTTTTCATGTCCACTCCCTTTTTTTTAAAAGTCCCAAATTCTTTGCGAATGCGTTTCTTGGCCATGCCTATCTGGCAAGCTTGACCAAGGCAACCGGCTAGCGTGTCGCCATGACTGAGGTCAGACTAGTGGTTCGCTTCAGGAAGTTTTGTCATCGTGTGTCCACACAGAGAGCAAACTGCTTGTGGAAACACTGCAATTCGGCCTTTTATTGTCATCATTCCTCAGTAGCTGGGGGTGGGTGGCCCTGTAGGCACTACTTTGTGCTGAGGACCCCCGAGAGAGACACACGTTTGCAGAGCAATGTTATTACCTGCCAAGTTCTTCTCGATCTCGGGCCTGTGAGGGAGGCTGGCTGGCGAGAACCATCTAGCACCATGTGGGAGGGCACTGGGCAGCAAGGAGGCACAGCAGACGGACAGACGGGCCACCTGGAGGGCCTTTAGCTGCATGGATCAGTGTCCTGCCTATAATTGTCACAGCTAAAACAAACAAACAAACAAACAAACAAAACTCAAAACACCCCCCCCTCCCAAAAAAAAATACAACCAACAAAAAAACCCGTTTATACGTTACTTAGAAACAAATAACTTTTAGGGCCTTTTTAAGAAGGGACATCAGTCATAAGTAAAAGCTAAAGGTCTGATTTGCTGCTATGTCTTCATCTATATCCCTCCCCGCCCACATACTTCCCTTTTATCAAGCTTGAAAGTTTCATAATACCTGACCCTTATCTTATTTAGGTCTGAGAAAAACAAAAACAGAACCTACCAAAGGGAACTTTTTCCTTTTGAGGTACTTAAGAGTTCACCTTCTTGCCCTTTTGATTTGAAGACGTGTTTTTCTAGCAGCGAGAGGACTGTGACTCTCTGATCCCCTCTCACTACTCTTTGGTTTTCAGACTTCTGCATTGATGAAAACTCCATCTGCAAACTGCTGATTAAGACGTCCCTGACCTTCTGTAGCTATAAAACAATTATTGACGGTGATCTCTTTAAAAAGTGAGCGTCATTAACTGGGAAGAACTGTGCGTAACGACATGTCTCCCTGGTGTGCTTCTCAAGAGCCAAAGCAAACACAAGCTAGCTCATACAGAAGCAAAGGCATCTTTTCCTGGTCTCGGTGTGCCACAAAAAGGAGATTTCAGAGATAATGGCTCTTATGAAAGCCTGCTTTGAAGCTGGTCTGCTGAAACAAAAGAAGGGCTCAAAGCAAGACACATTTTTCTACTTCGACAGCTCCTCATACTGAACTTGGCCGCAGAGTTCACCTTGGTCAGAGTACTTGGTTTCATTGCAGAGAATTTCACAATGAGTAGCTACCATCAAAACACGGTAAGCAGCTTAAAAGAATTAGCTATGCAAAGCCTCAGGCCTTACATATGGCTCCTAAGAGAGATTAAGAAATTGTTTCTGTAAGCATTGTATTTCTCAAATGAATTTATTTTGTTGCCCCCAAATTAAATACAAGCTATACACAGTGACTAGCTCAGAAATAAAATGGTAAACTAGTTCAGTCTCTTAAGGAGAGGATGTGCTTGCTGAGTCATTGTACACAACTTAGCAGTCTCCAAAAGGTTGAAATTCATCCTTTCCTTTAACCTACAGGTAGAGAGAGTCAATGAAAGAAAGTGAAAACTAAATGAACAAGTAAGATCATCCCACTAGGTTTGCTTAAAAACAAAGAAAGCCAGTTACTTGTTTATTTTGTTCCAACAACAAGAATTAAATTCTTTAGTGTCCATTTGCTTTTAAGGTTTACATTGCAGTTGGAACCAATATCATACATCATTTTAAAAACTCAGTATGCCTACTCAGTTTCCTTAACAAGGCAATACTGAGCTTAATGCTCTGGTACAAGACAGAATCTTAGCTTTCCTACTGGTGGGTTGGGGGTGGGGATGGGTGGGAGGATAAATCCCTCTCTATCAAGGTGATACACGAAGTAAGATAATAGTGAAGGAAAAGTGCAAGATCTTAAAGTCACCTGGTGGCTTTTCTCCTAATTTCAAATAGGAAACGACAATGAAAAAGGTATCCTCTGCTTCTGGGATCTCTATCTACAACACAGGAGTGCAAGGAAGCAGTAGGTTTCTCCACTTACTTTTTAAGTTCAAAGTCCCACAGAGTCTTTCCACCAGGGAAAACTCCTAGCATCTATTATTCAATTTAATTACATATATAATCCCCCTTCGACTAGCCTAAAATAAATGTGCTTTAGTCTAAAAAATATTCCTCAGGAAACAGAATTAGTCTGGCTTTTCCAGTCCCGCAGCAGCTATTCGACTGAGAAGAAACACCCCCTGCCATTTATATTAAGTGTCTTCCCTGGTGTCCTTCTTTCCCTGGAACAGTCTGACACAGCGTATTGCTTATTATACACAATATATTTTAGTAGGTAAATATATGAATACTATTCAGAAATTCTATTTAAGAATAAAATATCTTAGCCCTTTTGTATATCAAGCCAGAATCTGAAAGTTCAAAGAATGTACATTACTTTCAAATATACAAACTGTGTGCTAAGGTAAAAAAAATAAAATGTCCTTTAGTTGCACTGGAGCTGGGTCCGTGGTGCTGCCGGGAGAGCTGGCACTAGGAGACGGGTCCTCCACGCTGGGGGTCACTCCTGCCTGTGTCTGCAACAAAGCAACGAAAATCACTCACGTCAGTCGGCAGGGGCCTCGCTCACATCAATTACAGGCACGCAAACAGCTAGGGACTTATGTGGGGACTGCCATCCCAGACACAAGTTAATTTCTGAAACCCTCTGTGTATTCAGAGTCCCTAAAAGGAACCATATTGTAACTCACAGAGTCTGACAGGTTTTCTGGTATTACTCTAACCATGGCATTCCTAACCAAGATGCCATCTGACTTGTATGGGAATAGGTTTTCAAAAATAAACCAAGTTTCTATCAAATAAATAGTAGCAAAGCCAGCAGCATATTAAAAGGAACAAACGCTATAACCAGGCATGATTTATCCCAAGAGTATAGGAATCAATGTGATGGACCAATTAATAGACTGTAAGAAAATTGGGGTGCGGGAGAATCAAAGAAATGACAGGCTAACATTAGGGAAAGTACTCAAAATACTACTGGGGGCCTTTCTAAACCTAAACAGGTGGCATCCTATTCAACAGTCAAAGGCTGGAAGAGATCCCTGCTCTGCTCAGGAATGCGGCAAGGCTGCTTACTCTCACCGCTCTGCTCCAGGAAGGTAGGTAAACAGGGGAGCTACAAGGAAAGCAAACCAAACCAACCCCGCTCTTCGTAGAAGACACCATCCTGTATGTAAAATCTGAGACCACGCGCACACAATCACGCTAATTAATAAACGAGTTCAACAAGTTAGAGAACACACACGTGATCAATAGATAAAAACTAAGTCTTCCTATAGAGTAGCAACCGTCTGAAAGTGACATTCGGGACATAATTCCATTTGCAGTAGCATCTGAAAAATGCGAGGGAGTCGAAATGACACACCTTATCATCAGTTTACTTTTTGATCCATTTTTTTTAGTATTTCCTATTTTCTTTTTGATTGACAGCTTTATCTTTTTCACCTTTGTTTCTAATGCTTTCCAGTAAATGAAATCAGGATAGGTAAAATATAGGGACATAACAAGATTAATGATTCCTTGTGGGTAGGGTAGGGATGGTTGGGGGAAAATAGGGAGCCAGGGATGACAAGTAAAAGAATGAAGAACATGTTCTCACACTGATTGTGGTGATGACTGTACAACTCTTCTTGATGTGACTGAACTATTGAATTGTGTGATACATGAATTATGTGCCAATGGAACTATACTTAGGTAAAAGACTTGTACATGGAAAGTGACTTTAGTAAAAAAAAATAAAAAATACCTTAATAATTGGGGAAAATCCTGGGTTCATGGATTGGAAGACTTACTATATGAAGCAGTCAGTACTACACAAAGTCATATGCAGCTCCAATGCGATCACTATCAAAATTTAAGTCACCTTTTTTGACAATGGAAACACTGATCCTCAATTTTTTTTTTTTTTTTTTAGGGCATCACTGCCCTGGGGTGGTGGGAGTAGGAAGCCCAGCCTTTGCCCCTGTGGAGTTGGAATTGAACCTCCATCCCAGTGGGCCGCAGTCCCGCGCACAACCACTACACCACCGGGGCTCAGCCCGATCCTCAAATTCTTACGTAACTGAAAGGGGTAATCAAATAGTCAAGACAATATTGAAAAACGAAGTAGGTTGACAAACACTCCTTAATTTCAAAACTTTTGACAAAGCTGTTATAGTCGAAACAGTGTGATGCTGGCATA
Source organism: Nesogale talazaci (assembly GCA_004026705.1). Lineage (NCBI taxonomy): Eukaryota > Metazoa > Chordata > Mammalia > Afrosoricida > Tenrecidae > Nesogale > Nesogale talazaci. The sequence goes on from PVJH01007312.1 coordinate 24,049, forward strand.
AGAATGTTCATACAGATCAAAGTGGGAGATAATTCCCTCCGAAGTGCTAGAAGGATCCAGGGAGAGCTAAACCTGGATTATGGGCCACAGTAAAGAAGTTTGTTTAGTAATTGGTGGCAAGTGGGACTGAGTAGTTCTTTTCTGAAAAGGTCAAGGGCTGAGCCCCGGTGGCGTAGTGGTTGAGTGCGGGACTCCAGTCCACGGGCTTGACAGTTCAAATCCTTGCTCTCCTGGAGACAACTAGCTATCCCCCAGTCAAAACAATGAATGAAAGACATACATGCAGCAGAAGAACTACAATGCAGAGGAAGGTGTGGGGGAAAGAGGGAACCAATCACAATGATCTATCTATAACCCCCTCTCTGGGAGACGGACAACAGAAAAGTGGGTTAAGGGAGACATTGGTCAGTGTAAGACATGAAAAAATAATAACAATCTATAATTTATCAAGGGTTCATGAGGGAGGAGGGTGGGTGGAAATGAGAGGCTGATACCAAAGGCTCAAGTGAAAAACAAATGTTTTGAAAATAATGAGGACAACAAATGTACAAATGTGCTTGACACAATGGATAGATGGACGGATTGTGATGAAATTATGCCCCCCCTCCAAAAAAAAGAGCTGTAACGCTTTTAAAAGAAGAAAACACACGGGGCAGAGCTTTATGACCTTGAACTTGGCAATGGATCTTTAAATAACTACGTCAAAAGTACAAGCAACTAAAGATAAACTGGGCGTCATTAAAATAAAAAAAATCTGTACTTCAAAGATTACTTCGAGGACCTGAAAAGAGAACCCACTGAAAGGGACAAATTATTAGGAACCACGTATTTGATAAAGAGCTTAATAGGCAGAATGCTAACAAAACTACAAGGCAAGCAGAAGAGCAAAAACTCAGTCGTAAAACTGGCAAAAGACTTGGCCTGGAAAGGCGTTTTCAAAAAAGGTAGACAAATGGCCAAAAGGCACAGGAGACACTCAACATCATTTGTCTTTTTTTTTTTTTTTTTAGTTTTAGGCATCACTGCCCTCTGGTGGTCATGGTGGTCCATGACTGGTGGTCCAGTCTTGCTGCTGCTGGATTTGAACCGCCAAGCCTGTGGGCCGCAGTCCCACACTCAACCACTTACGCCACTGGGGCTCAGCCCCATCATTTGTCATTAGAAAAATTAACCCAAGCACAGTAAGCTCTGAAGAGATGGCTCGTTAGGTAAAAATCGAGAAGTAACAGGTGTTACACATGCTGAGAAACTGGAAGCCTCCAGTATGGCTGGTGGGAATGTAAACAGAGGAGCCCTGGTGGTCTAGGAGTTGTGGTGCCAACCACCAGGTCAGCAGTTCAAACTCACCACCAGGTGACCCATGAGGCTTTCTGTTTCTGGAAAGGTTACGGCCCTGGAAACCCAAAGAGGCAGTTGTGCCCTGCCCTACAGGGTTGGTGGGAGTCAGAAGTGCCTCTATGGCAGTGAGTTTGCTGCTGTGGGACTTCATCATCTCTATGTATTCCAAGGACTTAAAAGCAGGGGCTCCGAGGTGCTGCAGTCCATGTGGTTGGCAGTTTGAAACCACTAGCTGCCCCCCAACAAAGACGGGGCTTTCTACTGTAAATTATAGTCTCAGAATGCCAGGGTCACTAGGAGTCGGCATCCATGCGGGCAATGAGCTTGGTTTTTGTTTGTCAATTATGACTGCATTTCCACTGTGAGATACCACGGTTGTTTCTTTTAAAGAGCCAGGGTCTCGTGCCCGGCGGTGTAACTGCAGCGACCACGGTCCCTGTGGCAGATCCGTCTAGTGGGAGGCTGGGCTACTGTCGTCTCTGACCTGACTCTGTGGTCTACAGCAAGCAATTCACCTTTTCCCGGGTCATTATGATTTTTCTTGGGAACGCCTCTCACATCACCGGCTGGCGCTTCCCATGGGATATACCGTGATGTTGTTCGTGGTATAGGCTATGGCACTAAATACTCAGAGATTCCGTTTTCCTGCACTGAGTCACTGGCGGGGGAGATGAACTGCTCACGTGGAAAGGAGACAGTGGATCTGGACAGCTCTAAACCAACGCTGTCCCAAGGCCCCACAACTCCAGGCAGGATCAGCCCAGGGAGACAGAAAGCAGAGCAGCGGTTGCCAGGATTGTAGGAGGGTGAAACTGCTTCTGGGTTTGTGGAGACTGGTATCAGGTTTTTAGAAATAGGAGGGGATTTCTGAAGTTCGTGAAGGAAGGTTTTCATCACCATTTATTCTTAACTCTCCCACAAATGTTCTGAAGTCCCTCATCTATAGGGCTATGGGCTGCACTGCACTGGGAATGTGCTAAATGCCACGCAACTGGCCACGTAAGTGATGCATTTCATGCTACACAAATTCCACCTCATTAAAAAAATTTTTTTATTAAAAAAAATAGACAAAAACCAAGTTTTGGTGAAACTGCTGCAGTTTCTTATAACAAACTAATACGTCCTGAGAGATAGCAGGACAAGCAAGTAGTTACATCCTCCCTGCAGGGAGACCCAGGGAAGGCCAGGGGGCCTGACCAATCATCGTGCCCACACTCGGCTCCACTGCTCCGAGAATCTAGCAGGGGCAGTGAGGGCTTGAGGACTGCTTAAGGAGAGTCCACTGTCCTAACGAGTGTGTTTCCATTTCTACTGAGATGCCGGTGACAAGACAGGAAGAACATTGTGGATGGGGGCCGTGGGCTTCCTCTCAGGGCTTGCTGGTGGGTTTGAGTTGCCCACTGCTTGGCAACCCTGGACTCTTGTGCCATCAGAGTTCCTTAGAATGAATAATGGCACGTGTTTAAAAAATTGGCTGTCTGATTGATGATTTGGGTGGGGGTGGGGGAGAGGGAGCAGCACAGAAAGAGAAAAGAGTCAGACAACGGGGGGAAGGAACCCAGCCTGCTGCTCTGGTGGCACCACGGGGCGAGGCCTGGACTGCTAACTTCAGGGTTGGTGCTCACGCCCACTAGCTGCCCTGAAGGAGAAGGAAGAGGCCACCTGCTCCTATAAAACCCTCTCCCAAATCTCTCTGAACTGGGACACTCAACAGCACTGGGGTGGGATTCTCTCTGTCAGGTACATGAACAAACAAAAATGCATTTATTTAAAGGAAGGTAACCAGAGTGAAACGAGAATGACAAGCGTTCTAGAGACCATTTTCCAGACAAGAACCTTTTGGTCCAGTATTGTTAAGACTCACTCACTGCCATCAAGCCAACTCGGACACCCGGAGACCCCACAGGACAGGGGAGAACCGCCCCTGTGGGTTTCCGAGACTCTCACTCTTTGTGGGAGCAGGCACAAAGAGTGCCTCTCTTTCCCCTACTCTCTTTTCCCCTACTCATCCTTTAGGACTGCTGACCTGGCCGGCAGCCCCTGACGTCATCAGCTACCCGGCCATCAGCCCACCTCAGGCAGGACTGCTGTGAGCCAGAATCGAAGAGGGTACACCTGGAGAAACTAGGGCTGCTGTCCTCGCAGAGCTCACCCAGCAGCGCAGTGTTCTCTCCCGCGTCGTCTTTGAAGCTGGTGTCGCACTGAGGCACAGACTCCTCCGTGGACGACGAGGGGAAGTTGCTGCCCTCACTTCGGTCCTCGTCTTGCAAGGTGATGCTAAGGTTGGCTGCAGAAAGACTCCCCGGGGTGGAGTCTGGAGTGGGCAGCTCCTGCCCGTCTTCCGGCTCCACCTTGAAGATGAGGAAGAGAGGGAACATGCCCATCTTCAATAACACAACTGGCCTTTCAGTTCCCCTGGTTTACCCAAAATATCACTAGCTTGTGTACCCAAGATTTGTCAAAAAGCACATCTGTGGCTCCTATAGCGGCATCAGAAAATATCATATTTCTCAGTAAGGATTGCCCATTTTCAATACTTTATCTGCCTTGCCTGACCAAGCCTTTCAGACCCAGGTCAAAGGCTTTGTCTCTGGGGAAAAATCTCTCTACTCCCTACATCTTCCACGGAGTCCCAGGCAATAAAACCCCCTAAGGGCTATGAAGAAAGGCCTGGTGATCAACTTCTGAAAAGCCAGGCACTGACAACCTACAAGAGTTGTTCTGTGCTGACCCCCACACAGTCCAAGCAATGGGAGAGGGCTCATGGCAGCTGCTGCCACCCAGCACAGTGGAAGAGTCCTCACTGTAGCCTCTCAGTCCTTTGTCGGTGTGTCTGTGCGTCTGCCCTGGACCCTCTCCCAGCAGGGCAGAAGGGGAAGTCCCCCAAGTCAGGGCTTCACCTCGCTCTCACTCCAATGCTGAATGATGAATGAATGACCACAACAGAGACAGGGAGACAGGTGGGGCAAAAAGCCTGCGAGGAGCACTGCAGTCTCATGGCGTGAGACTATCTATATATATATTACCTTAAAAACAAGGTGAGCTACTTCCTAGTTTGATTTTAAAGCTGCTATCCACTCTGTTCTTCAAAAAAGAAATTGTTTTGTGAGGATCCATTTCTAGTTCTTTCTAAATTAATAGTCTAAGAAAGTAATGCAAGAACACAGCTTTACAGCAATAAAATATGTAGGGAGATTTATGTCCAGAAAACAAAACTAAAGTGCTAAAGAAAGTGAGATTTTTTTTTGGTCTGTGTTCTTTTTTTAGACATGAAAGGTTGGTTTAAAAATCACTAATTATTAGAGAAAAAGAGAACTGCAAATGTCAACAGTTTCATTAAAGAAGAGGGAAAAGTTCTAAACCTTTGCTTTGCTAAGAAATGGAATTCTTTTAAGAAAATATGATGTCCAACCAAGGCTCGTTCTCTAAAGTTTCACGCCTGGGAGCATAGAAGGGAGCATTGAGCCTGGTGTGTTGTGTCACCCAAAACAGAACCCTAATTGTTCGAGAACCATGGGCAGTCCCAGAGGAAGGGGATCCTGACACGAAGCAGGCCAGGTTGTTTTAGCGGTGCTCTTAAACACTGTCCTTCTCCCCTGCAGGTGTGCTCACACTTGAAACATATATAATTCACAGGAAATGGCAGTGGTTGACATGGGAGTTGTCGCTTAGACATCTCTGAAGTCATGCTACGCTGCAAAATGACGGGGACTTAAAGTCTGGGAAGTGCCCCGCATCAGGGGCCGATTCTTCAGCAATCTAGTTAGGGAAGCCTAACTCCCCACTGACACCGCGGCAGAGTAGAACCGCTCCCCCGGGTTTCCCAGACTCTGAGTCTTTCTCCTGCAGAGTGGGTTCCAACAGTCGACCATTTGGTTGGCAGCTGAGTGCTATAATCAACTTGCTATCAGAGCCTCTGCATCTTTAACATGGAAATGCCTTCTTTCAAAATCCTTTTTGTTTCAAAACTGGTCCTTCTTTAGTCTGAGAGTCAAATTGTACGAAGGCGCTAAAAAAAACTGACCAAAGCACTCTATTCATGTTCTCTACATTCTCTCCTTTTAAATAACGTAGCACTTAAGAGCTTGGGTCCTAGAACAAAGTAGACTTGTTTTTGAAAACTGCTTCTCCCATTAACTTGCTGTGTGATCTTAGGCAAGTTACCTAGCTTTCCTAAGCTCAGTTTTTAATGAGTAAAATAACAATACTTACTTTATAGGGTCTTTTTAAGAGTTGAATGTAAATTAATTAAATGTAAATAAAGTGTAATAAAAGGCAATTAGCACAAAGCTATTATTATCTCTTTCACTCTGCTGAACTGTCTCTATTTTCTCAAGAAGGAGACCGAATGCATCCACACATGGAGACTGATGCAACAGAGTCCACACGGGAGGCAGTTCCCCGGGGCTATCTGATTTGGAGCCAGGAGAGTGGGTGCTGAAGGGTTGAGTGGGCTTTCTTCATGTGTGAAGCTGCAGACCCCGTCTTTCAGGCACCTTGCACTTTGAACATTTATTAAAAACTTAAGTAACTTAAACAGAATGAACTATAAAATATACATTTTGCGAGGTAGCATGCCAATGCCTACTTCGCTAAAAAGCAATGACACACGCATGAGAAGACATCCTGGCATACTGCTCTATGGTTCCAGATACAGATCACTGATCTTCTTGGGAGGCTGTACAGAGCTCACTGTCAATAAAGAGGGGAGGATAAGGACGCTCCAAGGAGCACTGTAGTCCATTCCTCGTGCTTCTGGCCAGAAGGAGGCGGAATCATGCGGTAAGAACTGAGGCAGAGGTTGAAGAAAGGCAAAAATGTAACAAACCCAGTATCCCAGGGCTTTGATGACATCAAGTTTGCACATCGGACAAGTTCGGTGATCCAAAAGCCATGGGTCAATGCATGTTCTATGGAAAATATGCCTTAAAAAATAATAACAAGGATGTGTCATTTTTTCTGTCTTGCACAGGAACACAGAACAGTCTATCAACTCATATTCTTATCACAAGGTCACTGACATAAAGTCAACATTCTAGGCTAAACACTTCCCCTAAGTAACTATCCATTTGTATTTCCCGTGTTAAGCAAACAGATATCTGGCACTTTAAGGGAAAAATTTTCTCTTGATTCAACAAAAATAGAGTTTTGTTTATGCTCAGAGGTGAGCTTCATTTCAGCCTCATGCTAGGTTGCCTTCTAAGTTACCTGAAAACTTTCCAGGATTTAATGTACCATGAAAAGCTAACAGTATCTTTAGATGGGCCCATAAAATGACTCAAACAGACATGCAAAATATTAATAATTAATCTCCGAGTAGGAGGCTTAAATTTATTTATTCACTTGCTCAAGAAGCACTTACCACTTTTGGAATGGGGTAGAGGGACACTTCTTTTTCTTTACTGATTAAGTTTTGGCTAACCTGTCCATCAGTGTGTTGAATCTGTGTTTCCTGGGCATGATGGGGAGATGTGATAAAGACAGTCTAGGTTTAAATTGTCCAGCTCTGCTATCTGAGGACTGTATGCCTCTCAACCAGTCATCTTCCCTCTCTGCAGCCATTTTCCTCCTATACAAAATCTGGGATAGGAAGAGCCCCTCCAGGGCTGTACTGTGGAGTTGGCCTATAATATGCTGTATTAAGACATACAGCAAACTTAATAACTACTTGTTATTAGTATTGCTAACCTCTAGCTTATCTTTTGATCTTCAAATTGAAACTCAATCAACTGGGGGGAAAATGTTTAAAAAATACTCCAAAAGAAATGTTTTGGTTTTATAAGGGTGGGGGGCGGGGCATGATATAGAACATCCTGGGAAAAGGGGGGTTGAGCTAAAAGCCAAACAAATCCAACAATAAGAACCACAAAATACACTAAGAGCTCAATGCATGCGTCCACTTATGAAGGTCAGGTGTAAATCAAGACCCAGCCATCAGAACATGACCGAGTCCTAAAAAAAGGGCTGGTCTTCTGCACATAATACCAAGCATCGTTTTAAGTCATAAAGACACATCCTACCCCAGTCTGTTAAGTACCCACACTACCCCCAGCCCCCTGCCACCTAACCTTTCAGGTATGAAAGTCCTGACCTGAGCAATAAAAGAAGAAATATAATGTATTCAGGTTGGAAAAGAAAAAGTAAGATTATTCTTTTCACAGACTAGCAAGCTAATTATATTCTAGGAGATAGTCATTTTAAATTGTTATTCTGATAGTTATTCCTCCATTTCCCTCACAGACATTGGGGATGTAATAGAGATTAATTATATGAAAGTACTTTGCAGACACATGAAATAAAACATAACTGCTTATGTGAAATGTAATGAAAATTGACCAAAGACTGATAGCTTGTTTTGTTTTGTTTTTTTTGGCATCACTGCCTTCAGGTGGTGGGAGTAGGAGGCCCAGACTTTGTTCCGTGGAGCTGGAATCGAACCTCCATCCCAGTGGGCCGCAGTCCCGCGCACAACCACTACGCCACCGGGGCTCAGCCGACAGCTCATTTTTGTACAAAAAGTAAGTCCTTCTGCTAGCAAAGCAAATCTTCTTATAAGTTATTAATAAATTTTTTCCAAGTAACAATTTCTTTTTTAGCTAGATGAGTGATCGGAAATTTTTATGCATTTCAAAATCTAAATAAACTACAGACTTTATCTTTAAAAATTTTTTTTTTAATTTCCAAAATCTAAAATGGAAATCAAAACTTGTTGATTCTAAATTTAAACCCCCAGTGGAATCAGCGTAAAGGTCAAGAGTATGTATTTTACATAACCCAACGAGATCCCACACTCTGGATCTACCCAACCTTCTAGGTTCACATTCAAACTTGCTCGTGGTCATCACTAGGACGCTTGAGTCTCTGGGCCCCTCGTCTTCCGCCCTCTGCCTTCTTTTTCTCCACAAGGGCCACTTTTTCTATCACTAAATGTATAGTGGAATTCTGACAGTCACACTAAAGCCTTGTTAATCAGACTACAGGTCAATATAGGACCACGATAGTGAGTGGGCCAAGCAATCTCAAAACAATGCAATACAAAAGGTAGCCTTTTTGTTTGTTTGTTTTTGTTTTTGTGGGCATCACTGCTCTCCGGTGGTGGGAGTAGGAGGCCCAGCCCCACTGCTGGAATTGAACCTCCGTCCCAGTGGGCCGCAGTCCCGCGCACAACCACTATGCCACCGGGGCTCAGCCCTACCAAAGGTAGCCTTGAAGGCAATATTAAGAAGCAAGTTTTGTTTATAAAGGTAAGATTATAAGAAAATGGCAAGATTTTCATCTTCTATTAAAGACCTGTTTTTTTTTCCTTTTGCATCACTGTTCAATTAAAGACCTTTTAATCTATCAAAAAAGACATCTAATCTTTGTCAAACACCTGAAAACTTGCCAAGTGAATTTTAAGAATATCATCATGTCTCAGGAGGTAAAAAGAACATACTTGCATGGCAGAATTCGGACAACATCTTTTGCTTTAAAGTTTTCGATACAGACAGCACAATTTTCGGCATCGATATCAATTCCCTATGAAAAGCAAAAAGGGAAAGTGATGATTATATCCGTAGTATAACTATTATACCCTTAGTATGCAGTATGCCTTTGGTAAAACTGACTTGCTACATCCGAGTGAAACAATGATGTTTTCTGTTCTACAGCTAGTACAAGCTAAAGTTAAGTACAAATCAACTGCAGATCGACTTGCTTTTTAACTTTATCAAGAGATTATCTACAGTGGTTGGATAAAAGAAGAAAATATTCAAGTCCACCTAATTAGAAATGAACATTCTCTAAATATTAGACAAGTTTTCATGTTTTAAAGCAGACTGGGTGGTGCTGTTGGGTAAGCTTTGGACCTTGCTAACCTAAAGGTTGATGGTGCAAACCCATTAGCCACCCTGGGAGAGAAAGTTAAAGCTGTCTGATCACCTAACAATTTACAGCCTCAGAAACCCTGCATCCATGTGTCAGTACCAGTCATTATTGATTCAATGGTGGTTGATTTGTGGGGGGTGGGGTAGGGTGGGGGGAGGTTAAAGACTGTAGAAAAGCAAAATGTTTGCTTTACTATGATAAAATAAGTCATTTCTCAAATACAAAACTTAAGAGAGGGCTGAGCTCCGGTGGCGTAAGTGGTTGAATGCGGGACTGCGACCCTCGGGCTTGGTGGTTCAAATCTAGCGGTGGCTCTCAAGAGCTGCGCTAGGTAGCTCCCACGACCACCAGAGGCAGTGATGCCAAAAAAAAAAAAAAGAGAGAGAGAGAATATTCAATAAGCTATTGTTTCCTGGAATCATTAAAACCAATTGACCAAGGCAGTATGAGTAGAGGGGTCACTGGGCCCAAGACAAGCCAGAGAAGTTCTGTTCTATTCCCTGTGGTTCTGGGATGGAAATTCAGGAACGATCAGTTGGAAAAATAACCCAGCCTCTGACTGATGGGGTGCTCACTCACTGACACCCAGTCAATGATGACTCTGGGTGACTGCTTGCAGGTTTCTGAAGGGGTGACTGCTTACAGGGATAGAAAAGCCGTCTTTCTCCAGCCAACCTGCTTGTGGTTCTGAACTGCTGACTATGCAGACCGCAGCCCGGTGCTTTACCACTACACCACAATGGTTTAGTGTAAACCTAATTTTTATATGCACTAGGAGACTGGAAAATCCACAGTACAGGCTTTACTACAACGGTTCTGGAATGAACCTGCAATATTTCTGAGATATATGTCTCTTAGAATTTGCTTAAAAACGATTTAACTGCAAAGCAAATACCTTAGAAACAGTAAAAAGAGCACCCTGGCCCAGCTTCTCGGGTCGTTTACTCAGCCGGCAGATCGAATGAGTATGGATTCAAATTGCCCCAGTAATTCAATACAAATCCACTTACTTTTGATACCACCCTTAAATTACTTCTCACTTAAACTAGCCGCTGTAATCCCAAAATCAATTTTGTTTGGCCAACACAAACTGGCTGTCGCTGACTCAGAAAAGGAGCGTGAGAGAGCAGTTAACCAACTTGCAGCACATAACCAAGGTCACTGGATCGTGCACGTGCAGACCCCATGGAACTGGTTCTCTTTTCTCTGTTCTCCTCAACACCAATAACAAAAGCGGTCTGTGTCCGGTGTCACATAGGGGAAAAATAGAGGATCTGCGGACAAGGAGAGGAAGGGTGTTTTTTAAACTATGTGTCAACCACTTTGCCATGGCCAAATCTGGAACATAAAAAGTTCAAAACCCTCCCAGAGCCTTAACGTCTTTGGAACAGGGCAAATCCTGCACCCAGCACTTGAAGTTGTTCCACCCCCACCCCACTCCCCATTTCTGCCAGCTTGCTAAGTCTTATAATAAAGAACTAACTTGATTTTTTTTTAACCTGCCAATTCCCCTGGATTTGTTTTCCCTGTAACTTTTTGCTATCTCTGCTAAGACCCTGTTGTTTTTCTGTACAACTGAGCTGAAGAATAAATCACTTTAGATGCACTGAGCAGCAAAGCCGTTCCAGAAGGTTTCTAGACTAATCCTATGAGAGCAGATACCCAGGAGCCAGTGGGTGGGTTTCCCAGGCCCGCTTTTTCAGAAGGGAGCTGAGTGCTTAGCCTTGGCATCCCCAGGGCTCCTTCAAACATGCACAGCAGGATTTAAAAATAGTTCACGTGGAATTTTTACACATTCAGATTCCTCCTACTGTTAAGTTTGCAGAGTTCGGTGTGAGAATTTTGCTAACCTTATGAGGCCATTCCTGTCTCAATAGGACAAGGAATAAAGAGAGAGCACAGACATTATCTGAGTCTTGAAGGTTTTATACATGTACTGGATTTTGGAGGAATGGTCTAGGGACAATCCGGTTTCTTCAATGTATATGGACTTATTTAAGTGTCCTGTACATTGTAAGGTTAATTTGAGACCTTTCAAATTTCTTAAAAAAAAAAAAAATCATCCATCCCGCTATGTGGGTGTGACATAAATTTGGATATAATATATTTAGATATAATGTGTTTCTAATTTCCTTGACCTCGTTGCAACTGTGAGGAGCAATTTATGTATTTTTTTGGTTTTTTTTTCTTTTTAAATTTTATTGGGGGCTCTTACAGCTACTATAACATACATCATTTGTATCAAGCACATTTGCACACATATTTCCACATATATTTCTCAATATTTTCCACTTTTGATCCTGTCCCAATCCCAATCCACTCCCCATTCCCACCAGCTTCGTTAGTCTTGTAAGAAAGAACTAACTTGATTTTTTTCTAACTTGCCAATTCCCCTGGATTTGTTTGCTTCCCCTGTAACTTTTTGTTATTGCTGTTAAGAACAAATAGGCGATAATTTGATGACAAGAGTACCCTAATATGAAATGAGAGGACTTTGATCATTAAAATCCGATTCTGAATCTTGCAAGATGAAAGGGCTACCAATGAGGGTTTCTATTTTTAAATCTGTTCTGAAGGTCAGAGCAGGAGATACACATCAACACACATACGCTTGTGGTGACACTGCTAGCTATGCGCAGTTATATTTTTTTGAGGGTGAATTTTTCTAAGATCTTATATTCAGTGAGAGCACACGATCAAAGTCAAAACAACAAGCCCACAGCACAGAAGATGGACTCTGCAAACAATAAGCACTGCTCCACGACTGTTCTCATCAAGAAAGGACCTTGGTGGTTTTAAATTAGAAAGGATTATACCCCTCTCTGTGTGTTATCCCATATGGAGTTTTCCCACTTATATTAACCTTTGAGAAAGAATGCTATTGTGGGTTTCATCAAATAAAAGATATAAAAAGAATTAAAAAAAATCATCTTAACAATTTCAAGTGCTGGGTTCAGGATTTGTCCTGTTCCAAAGGACAAGGCTCTGGGAGGGTTTTGAACTTTTATGCTTCAGATTTGACCGTGGCAAAGTGGCCTACATGTAGTTTAAAAGACACCCTTCCTTAAAAAACAAAAACAAAAAAAACTTTCCTCCTCTCCTTGTCCGAAGATCCTATTTTCACCTGTCATTAGATGAAGGAGAGAGGGTGGACACACAGATGCTGGCTTAACGATAATGAATTTAAATTTTTTTGGGAGGGGGGGCATCACTGCCTCTGGTGGTCGTGAGCGCTACCCAGTGCTGCTCCTGAGAGCAGCCGCTGGATTTGAACCACCAAGACCGTGGGCTGCAGTCCCGCACTCAACCACTTACGCCTCCAGGGCTCGGCCGAATTTAAATTTTTTCCAGTGATCACAAACTGTTTTGTGAAATATAGCCAGTCTGACTGAGAAACAGAATTTTTGATCAAACTGAATTGAATGCAGTTCACTTAAATTCAAATAGCCCCACGTGGGCTGGTGGCTATTGTACTGGATGCTGAAGACTGAAAAGGCTCTTCACATATCCATCAGAACATTTCTGGCAACCTTTCTTAAAAATAAGACAATTCTGGTAGGGAGCTGTTATGGGTGTTGGACTGCTAACCCCGCAGTAGGGGGTTCGAACCGACCAACTACTCCAAGAAAGAGAGAGGCTGTCTACTACCACAAAGATTTATAGTCTAGGAAATTATATGTGGGGTCACTGAGAATCAACCCCCGCCCCTCCACCGCCAAAACAGTACCTTTTCTCCACGCTTGACAGTATGAAGTGGAAGCTGGCCAATGACTTTCTTGGTTTCCTTTCTATGGCTCTTGGGTTAAAAAAAAAAAAATTAAAATGTTCAGTCAAATAATTAATTTTTAAAAGGCTTTCATCATAGTATATAAGCAAGCACATAGAAGACAAATCTCAACCTAAAAAGCCAAGTTAAGCGACTATGCTGAAAAGTAACTAGAAATATACCAGGGAAGTTGTCATGTACAGAGAGGCCACACACCACTGAAGAGCTGTTTGAGCAAGAATGCTTATTGCTCACTGCCAGGTCTGAACAAGGACATCATTTCTTATGTTGAAACACTGGCAAGAAAGTAGTAGTAAGGGAATGGACATCATACACTCTGGCAGGGTGTCTAAAAGGAAAGAGCCCTTCTGGTGGTCAGGTGGAAGATGACCCGGAAGTGAATATCAACTGCCTGGAATCAGCAAGGTCAATTCTTCGGGGCTACAGTGAGTGGTTAAGTGCAAAATTCAAAGGCTGCCTTTGGAAGCCTCTGGCTCTTCAGCTGCCCTCCTTTTGCTAGCCCTGAGACAGCGTCTCTCTGGGTGGAAATGGCTCCACCATGGAGACAGAGAAGCCCCTTGCACTCTGCCCCTCGCCTCGTCAGGAAGCCAGGGTTACGTGAGGGCAGTCCACGCTAGCTCGTGCCTTCCTACCATGTCTGGAGAAGGACAAAGAGGGCATTGGCAGGGGACAAACATGCAAATAAAATGTGACCCAGCTTTTTAATGGTCTCAACTTCCCCACAAAATAGAAAATTTACTCCAGTGAAAAAGTCAACCTTAAAAAAAATACTGCTACTCAAATATTATGAGTGAAAATGCAATTTAAAATATCATCAGACAAATATGTGCCATAAGCAAGTGTGGTGAAGAAAGCTGATGGTGCCCGGCTATGAAAAGATATAGCTTCTGGGGTCTTAAAGGCTTAAGTAAACAAGCGGCCATCCAGCTCAGAAGCAACAAAGCCCACATGGAAGAAGCACACCAGCCTGCATGACCACGAGGTGTTGAAGGGATCCAGTGTCAGGCATCAAAGAACTAAAATTATATCATTATAAATAGGGGGGAGTACAGATTGGTGACCCAAAGCCCATCAATAGGTGAAGCAACATCCTCTTACAGAGGGATTGCAGTGAGGAGATGAGCCAGTTAAAGTACAGTATAGTAACAATGAAACATGCATCTTTCCTCTAGTTCTCAAATGCTTCCTCACACCCACTATCATGGTCCCAGTTCTCCCAGACAAGTCCAACTAGAACAGGGGATGTACACTGGAGTTGGAAACATGGGGAATTTAGGATAGATATTCTCTCAGGACGAGTGATGGGAGTGGTGATATTGGGAGGGTGGAGGGATGGTGGAGTAGAAAGGGGGAAGTAATTTCAGGGATCTACATATGACCTCCTTTCTGGGGCATGGCCAACAGGGAAGTGTGTGAAAGGACACATTTGACAGTATATGATATGAAATAGCAATTTGCAAATTATTAAAGGTTCATGGGGGGGAGAGCGGAAGAGAAATATGGGGAGGTGGAACTGGGGGCTTAAGTGGAGGGAGGATATTTTGAGTTAGAGTGATGATGGCAACATGTGTGCAAATGAGATCTGCATACAAGTGATGTATGTATGGATTGTGAGGGGAGGTGTATGAGTATCCAACAAAGTGATTCATTTAGGCTGAGCCCCAGTGGAGTCGTGGTTGTGTGTGGGACTGCGGCTCACTGGGATGGAGGTTCGATTCCAGCAGCAGCTCCCCAGGAGCAAAGGCTGGGCGTCCTACTCCCACCACCAGAGGCCAGTGATGCCAAAAAAAACAATTCATTTAAAAAGGGGGAGGAGGGAGGAGCTTTTTTTTTTTTTTTTTTTTTTGTGGGCATCACTGCTCTCCGGTGGTGGGAGTAGGAGGGCCAGCCCCACTGCTGGAATTGAACCTCCGTCCCAGTGGGTCGCAGTCCCGCGCACAACCACTACGCCACCGGGGCTCAGCCCTTTTTTTTTGTTTTTTTTAAGAGGCACTTATACCAAGGGCTCAAGTGGAAAATGTCTGGAAATGTATGTGGCAACATGTGTGCAAATGTGCTATCAGATGATATACTGAATGTTATAATAGCTGTAAGAGCCCCCAATAAAATTATTTAAAATAAATAAATAAATAAATAAACAACTGACAAAATAAATGTGCATTTCCTTCAAGGGAAAAAAAATAAAATAAAATATCGTCAGAGGCACGACTTCGAGCCATCTTGCTATAAGGTATTTATCGACTACCTTTTGACAAGCAAGGACAATAACGTTGTCAAGAAGTACCTGGTTTCCAAACTGGGAGCCAGTGTAGAGAAAACGCTGTATGTAGTAAAAGATTAGCCAGGCTAACGAGATAATCATCATGGTGATGAAGGCGATGGCCACAAACACCACAGACTGGCCGCTGATGAACTCCTGCACGTGACGGGTGCCAATCCCTATGGTCAGCTTGACTGGAATTCCTCTTTGCACCAGTTCCAAAATTTCTCTTCCTTTCGGGTAGCTTACCATAATTACCACTATATTTCCTGTTCCTGCAGAAGAGAACAAAGAAATCAATACAAAGAACATCACATGCACCAGGAAGTGCAGAGAACCAGAGCAGTACTATTCTTATCTACCTTGGGAAACTTAGAAGAAGAAAAACACAAGTTCACAAAATGAATTCTAAAAGACAGACGGACGGTGAATCCTCCCCTGGCCAAACAGCAAGACCACACAGTTTCACAGCTGCATTCTACCTCCATGTTTTTAAGAAACAAACCATGCCAATATTATCTACATTGTTCCACAGCAGATAAAGAAAAAAAAAAAAAACAGGTTAACAATTGCTTCTAAGGTCTCAAAGCCAGACAAAGCCGGTATTAAAAACAAAAGGACGATACAGACTGCTTTTATTTATAAATCGTATTAATATGTACTGACTAAAGGGTGCCCGGGTTAACAATACTCTCTGAAGCCCTGGTAGCACAGTATGTTAAGCACGGGACGCCCTAACCTAACCACAGAAAGAAGTGAGAGCTTACGAGGCGCTCTGAGGAAGAAAGATGTGACCCTCGGTGTCGGTGAAAATGTACAGCACAAAATGTACCCTGTCCTCGAGGGTGGCGATGAGCCAGTATCGACTCAATAGCCGTGGTTGGGTTAAAGTATTAAACCAAGACTTTCTATAATAATTTTATAATTTATAATTTTATCAAGCAGTCACAGGAGAGAAGTGAGGCAGCAAAGAGGAAAAGCTCAAGTAGAACGTAGATGTTAAGAAAATAATGGGGCTGAGCCCCGGTGGCGTAGTGGTTGTGCGTGGAACTGCAGCTCACTGGGACGGAGGTTCAATTCCAGCAGTGGGACTGGGCCTCCTACTCCCACCACCGGAGAGCAGTGATGCCCCCCACCCCAAAAAAAAAGAAAAAGAAAAAAGAAAATAATGAAGGCGGACTGAGCCCAGGTGGCGCAAGTGGTTGTATGTGGGACTGCGGCTCTCTGGCTTGGCAGTTCAAATCCAGCAGCAGCTCTCCAGGTACAAGGCTGGGCCTCCCACTCCCACCAGGACAGTGATGCCCCCCTCAAAAAAAATAATGAAGGCAACCTATCTACAAATATGTTTGATACAATTGATGTATGGATTGTTGTAAAAGTCCCCGATCAAATGATATTTTAATAAAAAATTATCAAAAACCTAAGAATTTCTCCTATGATCTCTATTAATATAGTCCGGAATGTATAAGCATACAAGACAAAATACAATCGATCTAATAGGCCTGGTTCTATAAATTAACAAAACAGCCATAAAGTTTCAACAAGATTATGAACCAAACAAACACTTAAAGCACTACATCTAAAATCTCCGTAGGGAGAAATATGTGGGAATGATCAAAAAACATTTATTTTATTTTATTATTTTATTTGTATTGGGGGCTTGTACAACTCTCATCACGATCCATCCATCCATCCATCCATTGTATCAAATACAGTAGCTGTACATTTGTTGCCATCATCATTTTCAAAACATTTTCTTTCTACTTGAGCCCTTGGTATCAGCTGATTTCCCCCTCCTTTCCCTCAAGAAACACTTCAAACAATCTGACCATGGGGATCAGGGTCTAGGTCAGTGGTTCTTAACCTGTGGGTCCTGACCCCTTTGGGGGTCAAATGACCCTTTCACAGAGATCTTCTAAGACCATATTTGTGATGGTCTTAGGAACTGAGACACTGTTTCTCGATCCTTCTCCAGGCGGGTCCACCCACATGCAAATACCCACATAAGATTACTCAGCATGAAGACTGCTACCCATGCTACACCATGCTTCAAGACAAAAATTCCATTAATTTGCAATCAGAAAATATTTCACAATATATAATTACATATTGTTTTTGTGATTAATCATTATGCTTTAATTATGTCCAATTTGTAACAATGAAGATCCATCATGCATATCAGATGTTTACATGGCGGTTCACAACAGTAGCACATTAATGACAGTCATGAAGTAGCAACGAAAAGAAAGCTATGGTTGGGGGGGGGGTCACCACAACACGAGGAACTGTATTCAAGGGTGGGGGCATTAGGACGGCTGAGAACCAATGTTCTGGGGTCAGGCAATTAAAGCCATATGGGAATAACACGTGATGGCAGCCAACACAATGAAACAGACTGAAAAGGCCCAGAAAAGACTCAAATGCATCAAAAAACCAGTATAGGTTATAAGGAGACGGCAAAGGAAGCGGTGTCCCGAGAAGGTCCCCTGGTGGCACAGCAGGCTGAACCGGGGCTGGGGTGGAAGAGGGAGGCTGTCTGTTCCCATAAGCAATTTTTTTTGAGGAGCCCAAGGGAGCCGTTCTCCTGGGTCGTACAGGAGTCGGAATCAACTCCGAGGCAGTGGGTAGGAAAACAAAGGTAAGACTTTTTATGGGGAACTGTGTCACCTGGAGAGAAAAGACTGCACCCCCCTTTCACAGTTTATATGAAAGATAATTCTTTGTTTCCATCATGGACGTTTAAAGCTCCCTCATAAAAAGAAACAGAATATGGCCCAAAGAAAATATAACAATGTAAAAAAAAGAAGAATAGAATAAATTTAAAAACATAAAAAATAATAAAAAAAGAAAATATAACCTTGGAGAAAAATCTTTGAATCATGAGGTCACCTCAGAAATTCTTTAAAAATAATAAAAGGGAGGAAAAAGAGACATATACAAACCATATGTACATGAATGGATTTCGGGCTTGTATTTAATTTAAAAAAATCACTCTTATGGCATGTCCTTGCTGGATACTCGCCTTCAAAGAAACCACTGAAGCAATGGGTGCTAAAGCAAAGAAACCAGACAATAACCAAGTATCTGCCAGAACAGCACCTGGGCTCTTAACAGACTTGTCTGGAAAGAAGCGGCCACCTTACGTGAGGTGTTCACTTAAGTTCACAGGGAAGAAGCCCATCAGTCGATGTGATTTGGGGATTTTAAATAATAAGGTACAAATCTGAAAGAGGGCCTGGTAGTAGAACTTAAATTGTGAACGCTCTGTTTGCAGAAAGCTATGGATGACGGTGGAAGCCCAAATCCATTTGGAGGGTGTCTTTCCCCACCCCCACCCTCACCGCCACTGTGGAGGGCTGTGACTAGCCTTGGATCAACCAGAGAGCACCATAAAGTCGATTGTGGCAGGGGTGGCTGGGTTAAAATGTTATGCCTTATCATGGATCTCTCATTTTAAAGTTGCTTCAGTTGTTAATGTTGCTACACACACGGAAGACCAGAGTGTGTAAACAAAGCTTGTACGTGTACTGGGGAGTCTAAACCACCAGCCGCTCCTCTGTTGAAAGACAAGGCTTTCTACTCCCATAGAGAGCCGGTCTCAGAAAGCCGCGGAACCAATTCTAGCCACCTGCCCTGTAGGGGTAAGAAGCAACAGTCAGTTACTGTGGGGCTTGAAACCGCACTCCCATCTCCAATGTGTGGCTGAACACTGAAAATTCACTTTATTGTACAGTGAAACTTAATCTGTGACAAATCCACTGTGGGCCTCAATCGTGGGAATTTGGTTACTGAAATACCAGAAGGGCACCCTTCTAAGATAGCCTCTGTCTAGAAGCGGATTCTGTGGTCCCAGGGCTAGGAGGACCACTTAGTAAGGTGATACCAGTTATCTATCCATGAGTAGGGCCTCTTTCCGGTAACTCCCTTTCACTGTAGGCCTCAACATAGCTACCAATCTTGCTCCACTGAAGCAAAGCTGCCTTGCGCAAGGTCCCCCTTCAAAGGAACCTATAAACTGTACCTTGACCTGGCAAAACTCCTTCAGGGCAGTTTCTGTTTTATTTTTGCTCTAACCCTTAGCACAATGTCTTTGTGAACACTTAATTGCATATACTTTCATTTCACACACAGTTTAAGGAGGGAAACAAAATCCGATAGCTTCAACATTCTGAAGAGTTATATTCGAGTCTAGTGTGCCAGTTCCCCTCCTAAGAAGACTAAAATAGATTCAACTCTCTGAAAGGGATGGGTACTGAAATATTTAAAGCAGTGCATCAAGTTTCTGCCCCAGGAAATTCACTCAGGGCCATCCAGCTAATGCCCACTCATGGTAGCCCTACAGAACCGAGCAGAACTGCCCCGGTGGGCTTCCCACACAATGACTCCTCGGGAACCGAAAACCTCATCGCGCCCTACCAACCCCCTTCACCCCAAGGGCTGCTGGCTACCAACTGCTGAGCTTGAGAAGAGCAACCCAACAGACCACCAGGGTTCCCCCAAAATGAACACAGGCCATAACAAAAGTTTTCGCAAAAGAATCCCAGGAAACTCGGTTTTCTGTTTCCCCCTCCCCAGAGAAAGTGTCCAGATTTTCAGGTTCAGCTCAAGTTGATTTAAGTCTTTTCAGTCACCCCACCAGCAGCGTGTTGCTGAGCCACATAAGGTCCCAGAGGTTTATCCCTGGTGGGGTAGTCAACCCATGCAGCTGCTGAACACGGGGTGTGGGGGGGGGGGGGGGGGGGGGGGGGAAGGGGGAGAGGTTTGTTTCAAGTTCAGCCAGAGGAAGACTCAGTGGACTATTCCCAAGCCATGGAACAGTTTGACTGACATGGGGCCACCACAAGTCAGAAATCAACACGACAACAACTCGCTTCTTCCTCCCGAGACCATATTCACGGCCGTTACTGTGAGGTCACACTCAGTCCACCCAACTCACAGAGCACCCCATGGACATGGGATCAGAGAGGGCTATCATTGGCCAGTGTTTCAGAAAACAGCACTTGTCAGGCCTTTCTTTCTTTCTAGTCTGTCATGGCCAGGGAAACCTTTTAAGGTGAAACTATTCTGCACGACACACTAGTGGTGGACATAAGACACCATGTTTGTCAGGAGTGGTGATGTTGACGGGTGCTGTCCAGCCAGTTCCAACATAACACAACAGAGAGATACATCCACTCCCAAGCTGTGGTAGTTACTATATAAGTTGGTGTCTGCTTCAGACTACTAAGAGTAAAGGAGTGGGCTGAGCCCCGGTGGCGTAGTGGTTGTGCGCGGGACTGCGGCCCACTGGGATGGAGGTTCAATTCCTGCTCACAGGAGCAAAGGCTGGGCCTCCTATTCCCACCACCAGGGCAGTGATGCCTAAAAAAAAAAAATTAAAAAAAAAAAAGAGTAAAGGGGTGGAGTTTAGCCTGCTTGATGACCTCATTTGGAGGCACTAAGGAGGTAAATAGCTCACTGAACTCTCTGCTTGGTCATCCTGCTGACAAGACACATGGAACTGTGCTGATGTAACCAGAGCCCTGGAGCTGGAGGAGTCACGTGGAGACCCACGCCAGGACTAAGATCCTTCCCCCCCAACTGGCCTGTGATCTTCCTGCATTCAGTGTCATTGCATTTGGTGTTGCACAAGTCTGAAGAGGAATTTACAGACTGGCATCAGACATATAGGATATCGAACTTATGGACTTGATCTGGACTGGGTTGGGATGTTTTCTTAATATACAATTATCCTTTCTATAGAACTCTTTCTTATACACGCATGTCTCTGGATTTGATTTCTCTAATCTACTGGGACTAACACATAAGCTATTCCCATGATTGCTATGTTTGAGTCCGTTATGGCAGCCACGGTGTCAATCCGCCTCACTGAAGGTCTTCTTCTTTCCATTGACCCTCCACTTCACCAAGTGTGATTTCCCTTTCTAGGGAGAGTTCCCATCCTGATCACATGTCCCAAATGCTTTGAAACAAAACCTCCCCATCCTCACTTCTTTTTTTAAAAAATCAATAAAAATATGGGCTTATTATCTTTCACTTCATTCTACGTATATCACAGGATCTCTGGAACATCCTCATTTCTAAGGGGCATTCTGGTTGTACTCTTCCAAAGCAGATCTGTTCATTCTCCTAGAAGTCCGTGTTTTAGAAGTCCATGTTTAAGACTTTGCCAACACCATCATTCAAACTCATCAATTCTCCACTGGTCTTCTTTATTCACTGTTCAACCTTCCCTTGCCTATGAGGCCTGATCTGTCAGGTCAGGTGCACCTTCGTTCTCAAAGTGACACTTTTGCTCATTAGTATTTTAAAGAAGTTTTCTTCAGCAGATTTGCACAATGTTATACATTCTTCAACTCCTTGACTGCTGCTTCCATGAGCACTGGATGTGGACTCAAGTAAAATGAAATTCCTAACAACTTCATTCTTTTCTCCATTTATCATGATGTTGATTATGGGTCCGATTATGAAGAGCTTTGTTTCTTCTACATTGGGTTCCAGTCCAAACTGAAGACTGCAGTCTTTGATTTTCATCAGCAAGTGCATCAAATCCTCTTAGCTTACAAGAAACAAGGTTAGTCACCTGTATATCATAGGTTGCTAAGCGGTGATCTTCTAATTCTGATGCTCCATTCTTCATAAGAATCAGCTTCTTCAACAAAGTCCACATGGAAGAAGCACACCAGTCTGTGTTACCACAAGGTGTTGAAGGGATCCAGTGTCAGGCATCAAAGAACTAAAATTATATCATTATAAATGAGGGGGAGTACAGATTGGAGACCTAAAAAATCTATCAATAGGTGAAGCGACATCCCCTTATAGAGGGGTTGGCAGGGAGGAGATGAGCCAGTTAAGGTACAGTGTAGTAGCAATGAAATATGCAACTTTCTTCTAGTTCTCAAATGCTTCTTCTCACCCACTATCATGA
Source organism: Nesogale talazaci (assembly GCA_004026705.1). Lineage (NCBI taxonomy): Eukaryota > Metazoa > Chordata > Mammalia > Afrosoricida > Tenrecidae > Nesogale > Nesogale talazaci. The sequence goes on from PVJH01007312.1 coordinate 46,228, forward strand.
TCCCAATTCTATCAGACAAATCCAGCTAGACCAGGGAATATACACAAGAATCAGACACATGGGGAATAGATGATCCCTCAGGACCAGTGGTGGGAGTGGTGAAACCGGGAGGGTGGAAGGATGGTGGAATAGAAGGGGGGAGACCAATTTCAGGGATCTACATATAACTTCCTCTCTGGGGCATGGACAACAGGGAAGTGAGTGAAGGGACAGTGTACAATATGACAAAGTAATAACAATTTGTAATAACAAATAACAAAGTAATAACAATTATTAAGGGTTCATGGGGGAGGGGGAGGAGGGAGGGAAGGGAAATATAGGGAGCTGATACTGGGGGCCTAAGTGGAGGGAGATGTTTTGAGAGTGATGATGGCAACAAGTGTGCAAATATGGCCTGCATACAATTGATGTATGTGTGGATCGCGATGGATGTTATGTGTGGATCGCCCCCAATAAGATGATTCATTAAGGGGGAGGGGGGGAGAAGAGGAGCTTATACCAAGGGCTCAAGTGGAAAATATTTGGAAATGAATATGGTAATATGTGTACAAATATGCTTGATACAAATGATGCATTGAATGTTTTAAGAACTGTAAGAGCCCCCAAAAAAATCATTGGGAAAAAAAATCAGCTTCTTGAGATTATTTGTCTAGCACACAGACTGATTAATTATGGTGGTAGGACACAACTCTGGAGCACAACTTTCCTCAACTCACGGAAGTATGCAAAACAGAGAGTGAGCCAAACATGCGGTCTTAAGAGAAAACAATAAACATTGGTCTGTCTATTATAAGAGACCCATCCCATTAAAGCAAGCTGTAATCATGGAATGGCTGTGCAGGAGGTGTGCTGCCTGGGAACCAACCCAAGTCTCCTCCATGGACGAGAATTCCACCAGAGAGCCACCCCTGTTTCCAGACATATAACATCATACAGTCACGCCCCTTGGAAGGATTCGGCATGAACTAATCAATTAAAAAAGTTGGTTGACCTTCTAGCACTGTAGCTGGGGTGATTCAATAAGAATTATCTATCACTTAGCCGGGGAAATAGTGCAGTAACTAGGAATGAAACGCTTTGGAGATCTGAAGCTATTATGCAGATGCAAAACAAATGCTTTTATGGTTGGCAAGGGCAAATTAGGAGAATTCAGAAATAAATGCAATTCCCATTTTGGCAACGTGGAATTTCAAGCTATGTTTTGAATAAATTGGCTTGCTCAAGAAAACATTTTGTGCTACTTGAATACACTATTCAAACCATCTTATTGAGGACTCGTTCCCGAATGCAATATTTTAACAGAGACATTCAGCTCTGTCAATGCTATTTCTGCTACCAAGAGTCTTGAACCAAACCATTCCTAACACACCACACACACTCACTCCCCTACCAGCTTATCCTTCAAACCTTTAGCCTTTCTGGGAACTATCTTAGTAATTAATTCCACCCTCAATGAAGCCCTGATGAGCCACTTCACTTGCTCCTTGGGGCAGGAAGCCTGACACTCTGTCGCATGCTCTGGCTCTTCTGCCACGACTCCTCTGGTGGTCCTTTGAGGAGCTCCAGCCATCGGCAATCTTGAGTTTCAAAAGATGGGACTCCACTCCTAGCACTCTGTGCACAACAGGGAGGTCACTTCCTGCTTCTGAGGCAGCTCATTCAAAAGTCAGGAGGACAAACCGACCAGGCCCGTGTGAGAGTTCCCTACACCTTATTTTCACGTTGCCATCCTACTTCCGTATTTGGCAGTTACAAAGACAATAGCTTGAAGAGACGTGTCAAATATTTGTGCCACCACCTTCCTACCTCTCGACATTAAATGCCCTTCCTTGTATTGGTTGGGAATTGAACCCGAGTCTCCCATGTGAAAGGCAGGAATCTTACCCCTAAATCGCTTCTGCAAATACTAAGCCCCAGCACCATTCTCCCACCATGCTAAATACGTCCTGCCTTTCTGTTTCGTTAAGCACCTGTCCAGGGAATCCCACTAAAGGTCCAAACCACATTGCCTTGAATGTTCTGCCCAACTCCCATTAGTTGACAAACCTGTTCAAAGCAGGCAGCGTTTTATGTATTTCTACCCAAGGGGGCATATTTGGCCTGAAGGGACTGCTCAACATGCCTACACTTACTAAATGAAATGACATTAATTTTGGGCATTAGTAGTACAATGGCTCTTTTTTGGGGGGGGGGGCATTACTGCCCTCTGGTGGGAGTGGGAGGCCCAGCCTTGCTCTTGGAGAGCTGCTGCTGGACTTGAATCGCCAAGCCAGTGGGCCACAGTCCCGCACTCAACCACTACACCACTGGGGCTCAGCCCCAGTACAATGGTTCTTAAAGGTGTCCTTAAAGTCCTTTCTATTTTTTTTTTTTTAAGAATCACACCAAAAAACACTCACTTAAATCTATATTATTTTGCTCTAGCTGCTGGTAGAGATGGGCCGTCGCTTTCAGAAAAACTTGAGAAATTCACCTTGGAAAGAGACTCATAGTATTCAATAGGGCAGACAAACTACCTCAATATCATTTAGAAAACCACTATTATCAAAAAGTTGCTGGAAAATTCCATTGTCTTTTCATTTTTTTCCCCCACAACTCTTTCAAAGCCCCCTCTTACCATCCATAGTAAGTTAAATTACTGTGCAGAAAACACTATGATCTTTTTCCTCCTGTCTTTTAGCTCCCCTAACACTTGAAACTGCCAGATGACGCACCAGCATGTGGGGGCCCAATGCTGACTAGGTCTTAGAAGGATTGGTGACCATGCACAGCAGCGGTTAACAAGTTCCTCCTTGGATCATCCCCCTGTGACTCTTCCCAGACCTCTTCATTTTTCATACTTTTGGTGATAAGAACGCGGTTGCCATCATATGGTATACCTGATGTGAGATTTTGTGAATTTCTTTCAGTGAACAAAGGCAGTGAGAGGCAGAAGGGGCTGGTGTCTCCCTGTTCAGCAGTCTGAATCGTCCTTCAAATATGTCGATTCTAACCGAGGCCTGGTGACCAGGGTTTGAGAAAGGCTGCATGGACAACTGGTCTGAAAAATGGCTATCATTCTAACTTAGGAGTTCTGACCCAACTGGGAAGGAGGATGCAGAAGTGGGGAAATTGGATTCAAGTTTATCTTTAATGTTCAATAGCAACATGTAGAATTCTTCTACTCTGTTTCTTACTAACCACAGGAATATGGAATACTAATGAATCAGTTAGGCTTACTGGCTTCAGCCAAGTCCTAACCAACTGTAATGATCCTTCTGTTGTTGAATTCAATTCATTCTAAAGCTGTGTTCAGACATCAAAAAGATGGAGAACTGAATGTATAGCTCCCATTACGAAATAATGGAAAACCAAATAATTGCATCCCGGCCCTTGATATTACACTTAAAAATCCATTTTTCCTGGACGTTAACATAAAGTTAACAGCCTACTTAAAGACTTGGAGGTAAGTAAGCGACCATCTAGCTCAGAAGCAACAGAGCTCATATGGAAGAATCACACCAGTCTGTGTGACCATGAGGTGCCAAAGGGATCAGGTATCAGACATCAAAAAACTAAAAATTCTATCATGTAAATGAGAGGGACTACAGATTGGGGATCTAAAACCCATCTGTAGATAACGGGACATCCCCTTACAGAAGGGTCTCGGGGAGGAGACAAGCCAGTCAGGGTGCAGTATAACAATGATGAAACATACAACTTTCCTCTAGTTCTTCAATGCTTCCTCCCCACCACTATCATGATCCCAATTCTACCTTACAAATCCAGCTGGACCAGATGATGTACACTGGTACAGATAGGAACTGGAAACATAGGGAATCCAGGGCAGATGATCCCTTTAGGACCAGTGGTGAGAGTGGCAATACTGGAAGGGTGAAGGGAAAGTGGGATAGAAACAGGGAACCGATGATAAGGATCTACATATAAACTCCTCCCTGGGGTACGGACAACAAGAAAGAATGTGAAAGGAGACAGGGGACAGTGTAAGATGTGGCAAAATAATAATTTATGAATTATCAAGGGTACATAAAGGAGGGGGGAGCAGGGAGGGAGGGGAAAAAATGAGGAGCTGATGCTCCTCAAGGACTTAAGCAGATGCAAATGTTTGGAGAATGATGAGGACAACAAATGTATAAGTGTACTTGACATACAATGGATGCTTGTGTGGATTGTGATAGAGTTGTATGAGTCCCCAATAAAATAATTTAAAAAACAAAACAAAAGTTAACAGACTAGATTGTGGAAATACTCTCTAAAACATCAAACACAAGACAGTACATTAAGTATCAAAACACAATACATAAATAAAAGTACATAAATGATATTTCACATAAATGAAGCACCAAAAAAGCACCATGATGAATGTGCTTTTTTAAAATCATTTTTTTAATCATTTTATTGTGGGGCTCATACAATTCTTATCACAATCCATACATACATCCATTGTGTCAAGCACATTTGTACATTTGTTGCAATGATGAATGTCTTAATGCACTGATAAAAGTACTATATGTTGTCTGCATGGAGACATAACATTTGACTCACTCTCAGCCCATATCCGGTTTTTTGTCAAGTCAGATCCTTGGTTTGACTGTCTAGTTGTTATAAATACTGGGCAGATGTTTCTTTTGTCAAACTTTGCTGTTTGAGTTGTACAAAGATTGAGGTTGGTTGAGAATTGAGGTATATAAAATCTGAGTCTGAGCTCTCTTCTGAGTTCTACACAATCATTTAAAACTCAAAGGTGTCAGAAAAAGAAAATGCTATTCCTACCCAGACATCATTCCGCTTCTGACTTAATTCCATTCATTCCATTATTCTTTCCTATTTAAAGAAGTCATGATATATTCAATTGGGTCAAGTTCGGTAAGTGAGGGTCATTCTTTCTCATTTCTACAATTATCCCTCTTGCATTAGAATCTAATATTGCTTAGATTTATATTTCTACTTGGATTTGCCCAATAGCATAAGTGGACGTTTTATTTCTAGCTTCTCCTCTGCACAACAGCACCCTGCTACTAAATGATCCCCCCTTCTTCAGTCGATGCTTCAAAACGGCAAGTGTTTCAGCCCTTCTCCTAGACTGCTAGCACGATCTGGTGACATTTTGGGTGGTCACAACGGGGGGGGGGGGGGGGGGGGGAAGAATGCTATTGGAATCTGGTGGGTAGAGGCCATGGACCCTGCTAAATATCTTACAATGCACACAGCGGCCCCCACAACAAAGAATTTTCTTCACCAAAATGTCAATCCAGTGCAGAGGCCGGGAAATCATTTTAAATGAACACACTGCTAAAACCAAACTAAAACTAAACAAAAACCACCTTCAAGCACTCCATCAGCATACAGACCAGTTTTATCCTGGCATTTAAGACCTTTTATGATCTGGTCTAGCTCACCACCCACTCACTAAATGCTTTTCCTACTCCAGCTAAGTTGCAAATGAGCCTCTGCTTTATCAAACAGTAGGCCCTTAGCAGTACAGACCTTTTATCTTAACTTTAGCCCCAAACCAGACAGCATGCTCTTAAAAATCAGTTTTTCCATCTTGGACTCAAGTCAGGAACAACATAAAACAGCAGCTCCTGTTTGTCTAGTTCTCTGTTTATGTAGCTCTTCTCGTTTGATTATTCCTATGAATTCCTGACTGGCCTTAATGACGGGCCAGTCAGTCTCCCCAGAGTGAAGGACAATCAGTGAGATTCTTAACCAAGTCCTCAGGCTCTCTGGAGTTCGGCCATCTCCGAAGTTATGTGCACGTTTGGGGTATTTGGGCACGTGGGGTTGGGGGTGGGGGGAGCACAGCTTTTGTAACCAGATTCTCCTTGACTCAAAAAAGAAAAAGAAGTTGCAAAAATCAAGAAAAGTGCATCATGGGTATGTGGCTAATTTAGAACCACAACAAAACCAACATGACTGTCATAGATTCACTTCTAATTCATGGAGCCCCTGCAGGACAGGAGAGAACTGCCCCCGTGAGTTTCTGAGACTAACTCTACCAGTTTCCAATTTCTCCTGGTTCTGAGCTGCTGACCTCATGGTGTCTGCAATCACAAATAAGAGTCACCACCTCCCTCCAACATTAATAGCAAAGTTGGAAAACCAAGCAAAGCAACAAACACTGGACTATGGGTGGCAGAAGGGCTACAACCTCCATATCCTGCTGATGGGACTGGAAAGCAGTAAATCACTGCAGAAAGCTGCCTGGTGCTTTCTCAAATTAGGGAAATCAAGACGGCCCAGCAGCCTCTCTACTCATCTTGTACCCTAAAGACTATGCACATCCATGTACATCGCAGCCCTGTTCCCAAGAGCTAGGACACAGAAACAACGTCCATCAATGGAAAAGCAGATGAACCAACTTGGTACGTAAGCATGAGACGTTCTATGTTGTGATCAACTGGGAACACTTCATGACATAGATGAGTCCAGAGGGCATAATTCCGAGTGCAGTTCGTCATAAAGGGATAAACGAGGTATGTATGAAATCACTCTTAAAACAAGGAGAGGCAGGGTGGACGAAGCAAACTGGGAGGTTAGAATCGTTGTTTTAGTTGAATTTAAAAAAAGATCTGAATTGTAAACCCCCATCTAACTCACAATGAAAAGTTACCCCCACCCTCCAAAAAAAAGTTCTGAGTCTAGATGTTAGTAATATAAAAACAGGCTCGAACACAACAATCGTGAGAATGACACAGGGCTGAGAGGTGTGCCATTCTGTTTTACATGGGATTGCCATGGGTTGTAACCCACTCAAGCACCTAACAATTTAAGCGAGCATAATTGTTGAATCATGGTTAGAGCAAAAACCGCTATCATCAGTCTGTTATGTTCCACTGAACTGATTTCCTCTTATACGAACAAACCCCATGGAAGAATTTTCTCCAGTGCAGCCTTTACAGAAGCAGGTGGCCAGGTCGTTCTCCCAGGGGACCGGTTATGTGGGTTCACAGAAATATCCAGTAAGGCTCTGAAAGGGACTACATTACCAAGTTCTGAACAGAGTAACTAGGAGAAAAATGTGGAACAAAACTTGAAGTCTTAAAAGACCAGGCTTGGGGGTCAGATGGAAACTAGAATTCCCAAGACCACAGCAATAATTACCCTTCAGGTCTGCCACAGAACTCACCTCCCTGGCTCAATTTTTTAGCAAAATAAGAGGAAAAACAATCCCAAGGGAGGTAAAGTTCACTTAGTGGCCAGCAATACTAAGGGAGACAAGTATTCATTAAAATAAGAACGTATTTGGTCAAATGGGCAGGATTTACCCAAGGACAACATTCAGAAAGGTTCGGAGAGGGGAATGGAAACAGTAAACAGTAAGGAGTTTTAGTGGTGGAGACTAAAATCAATGAGATGGAATAAAATGTGTATTGACTGTTGGATGGAAAACTGGTTACCTCTACTAAGTTTCACTCAACACCCAATTTAGACTTTTGTTGTTGTTTTCATTAAGATTCAGAAAATAGATCATTACGAAAATATATCATTATGAGGGGGAGAGCAGGGTGGGGACCTAAGGCCCACCAGTGGGTAATTGATCACCCCCTTACAGGGGAGTCACGGGGCGGAGACAGACCAGTCAAGGTTCAGCGAGGCAGGGATGATGCATACAACTTTCCTCTAGTTCCTGAAGCCTTCCTCCCCCCCAAACATCATGGTCCCAACTCGATCTTACAAATCCTGCTGGACTGGAGGAGGTACACTGGTAAAGAGGGGAGCTGGAAATATGGGGAACTCAGGACAGATGAGTCCCTTGAAGCCAGTGGTGAGACTGGAGCCACTGGATGGGTGAAGAGAAGGTGGGGTAGAGAGATGGAACCAAGTGCAAGGATATACACATAACCTCCTATCTGGAGGATAGTCATCAAAGGAGTGGGGGAGGGGAGAGAGGTAGGGCAGTGTAAGATATGACAGAACAATAATAATCTATAAAGCATCGAGGGTTGGTGGGGAAGGGACAACAGGGGAAGAGGGGAAAGGATGGGAAGCCAATATCAGGGGCTCGAGTGGAAAAGCAGATATTTGGAGAATGATAACAGAAGCAGACATGCGAAAGTGCTTGGCACGGTATATGTATTTCTGTATTGTGAAAAACGATGTACAAGCCCCCAATAAAATGATTTTTAATTAATAAAAAAAAGAAAGAAAAGATTTAGAAAATGGTAGATTGGAGAGCCTACTTTTTAAAAGAAAATGTCTACATGAAGACATCTGTGTATCCAGAATCAGAGAATCCTCGCACACTAACTTCTTCCCCTTGACAGAACTACTAAACTGGGGAACTGTTGACGGGCTGTCTCTGAAATGTGACAGTCTGATGGAAGCGTGACTTGGGTCCAATGACAAGTAGGACCATTTTTTAATCACTGAGATAATTGGAGCAAAAATAATGCCTTGACCAAGGCCACCACTACAACTGAGGGGCTGCCCTCTCTTACGTGAGGTCTCCACCTTCCACAAGCATTCTGGATCCAGCCTTCACACCTCTCCCCTTTCTGCATCTCTCCCAGAGGTTCCTAGTAGATTTCAAACACACCTTACTATTGCCATCTTGTCTACTTTCCCTGTATCTTCTACCCAACCTACAGCTGGCTGCATCCCCGGCCTTCGTGAAACTTTTTGAAGGAGTCCTCTCCACTTGGCACACGTCTCACCTGGCTTCTGTTCTCCGCTGAAAAGAGACCAATCCCATTGCCACTTTTCTGTACCCATTTCACTCATCAACTGCTCGGTTCTGCACTTGGCATCCATGAAAGTCAAGGCAGAAGTACAGGGAAAAGGATGTCGACTTTAGCGCAGCAGACATTTTAAGGTGATTTTAATCGGGGTAATTGCTGAATGAATCACCTGTTGTGATGCACAAAGCTAATGTTATCCTAGAAGGCCTAACAGTATTACACCCAGGTGTGGACTGGTGACATTGCACCTACAATTCAGTTCCAGGGATGTAATTCATCAAATTGAGAAAGGCTTTACACTATCATTAATGCCTGAAGATGCTGCACCCTTCTGCCCTGGGGTGGGGCCTCGTGGCCCTGTGCTTACAGAACATGGCTGCCGAGCAAAGGGGGACTCCAGGGGAGGAGACAGGCAGCGGTAGCAATCTATGGGGCGGTTCTGTTCTGTTCCCCGGGGTCTCTAAGAGTCCCAATCTACTCAACAGCAATGGGGTTTGGTTTTCCTGGTTTGGTTTGGTTTTCTTGAATGAAAACCTTAACTTTTTCACTTCCAATGAAACTCAAGATTCAAAGAATCTGATGGGGAGATAGAGGTAAGACGGTATCACAACCTCGTATTCAGCAGGCGAGAAAACATACTTCCTCCAGGCTTCCTGCTCTAAGTTGAGGCTATTCAAGAAACCCTTAGGGGGCCTAAGAAATCAGAGTGCCACTCTATGAGGGGAAAGGGGCCGTGGGGTCCCAGCATGTGCCCGCGAAGGGCTGCAATGCCTCCGCCTGCCAACTGGAGAGATGCTGAACGGCAAAGGCCTAGGATTGGTAATCCTGAGACTTCCCCAAGGCTCGAGCCACACATCTCCCCGAGGTCGGAGTGTATTTCATCCTCACCCCTGCCCTGCGCCACAAGCCATCTTCCGTCACTCACCTCCACCAACAAGATCCTTCCATGCTGTCTGGAGATTTGCCCCCTCGCCCCAGAGGGCCACACGGAGCAAATCGAGCGTTTCCCTAATAGTTCCTAACCGATAAAAGACCATGGAAGTCGCGCCCCGTCCCACCTGGCGGTGAGTCTGTCCGGATCGGAACCGACGGCCAGACGGCCGCACGGCGCAGAGCCCCCTGGCCACCTCCCGCGTCCCCCGGCTCACTGACCCGCGTGGGACATCGGCGTGGTGAGGTTTCCGTGGCGCTCCTCGTTGTAGATCACCACAGCCGAGGCGTTCCTCCGCGCCGCCACCAAGACCTTGTCCTTGAAGGTGCAGCCCCCGCGCGCCACCAGGGCGACCCAGGGCGCCGCACCCTGGCCGCCGGGCGCGGGCACGTGGAAGCGGGTGTCGGGCGCGCAGCCCTCGGGCTGGAGGTCCGGCGTGCGCGGGACGCCCACCAGGCCCTGGGCGCCCTCCTTGGGCGAGCTGTCCCCGAAGCGGCCGCTCTCCGAGACGCTCCGCACCGTCATGTTCGTCAGCGGGTCCACGTACGCGGTGCTCACCAGGGCCGAGTACCACTCGAGCGCCCGGCCCCGGGCCCCGGGCGCGTACAGAGCCAGGGCCAACAGCACCAGCGCGCCGCGGGCCCGGACACGAGCTTCGGTCCGCCACCGCCGGGCCATGGCTGCGCCTCCAAGGGGCTGGAAAGTGGCCCGGAGCGGCAGGAACCCGGCCAACCCCGGGAGCAGCGCGCAACGCGAAAGGGCGCGCAGACCAGCAGGCACCCGGCCTGGCCGCCGACCTGGAGGAGAGCGAGGCCGGGTGGGAGGCGGGGCCAACGGGCGGGGCCTCAACGCACGCGCCGCCCGATGGGGCGGGGCAAGGGGCGGGGCCTCGACGCGCGCACCGCCCGATGGGGCGGGGCAAAGGGGCGGCACGAGATTCACGGATGGCTCTGCCCGGGAGCTTCTTGGTACCGAGGCCGCCCGCTCCGGCCGAGTGGCCTGCGCTTTTCTGGGGAAGAACTTGGGTCGCGTGACACGTGTGCGCTTCCGCCAGGCTACCCAGCCGCAGCGCTCCTTGCGTCAGCGGTGCAGGTAGCTAGGCGGCCCCGGGATCTCCTAGGAGAAAAGATCGCGGCCAGCCCACGTCGACTGCTTGCGACACTTGGGGCTCGGGTTGCACCGGGGCCGAGCTTGTGTCACAGGACGCGGGGCGCCTCCCGAGCGCGAGGGGAAGTAACCTCCGCGGTTATTGTGGTGACTGCGAAACCCTCCGAGGAACGGGAAGCTTCGCCGTGACCGTGGGGCTAGGTGACGCGGCAGTCACCCAACAGTCCCAAACCCGTCTGCAGAGTATCTGAGCCCTGACACACCTCCGGCAGAGCCCCTGGAACCACAGGCAAGGGTGTCGAACACCTTTACTGTCCGATAGAGAGCATTGTAATCGCGATCCTACTGGATTCCACCTAGATCAGATGGCCTCAACCTGAAATTGTGCTAGATGCATATATTTCTTGCGACGCCGTGACAAAAATCCCACCCCGGGCCTTGTAAATATTCAGGGTGGTCTTTTCTTTCTTACTCATAATTGGTATTTTTTTGGGGGGGGACACCACTGCCCTCTGGTGGTCGTGGGCGCTACCCAGTGCTGCTCCTGAGAGCCGCCGCTGGATTTGAACCGCCAAGCCCGCGGGCCGCAGTCCCGCACTCAACCCCTTACGCCACCGGGGCTCAGCCCAAGTATTTTTTAAAATCTCTATTATTGTTTTATTTTTACCACTTTATTTCGTTTCTTTTTTTTTTTTTAATTGTTTCTGTTGGGTTTTCCAGTTTGTGAAGCACAGGAGTAGAAACAGAGATAAGAACTGTTGCAGGGGAAGTTGGGGGTGGGGGGCAACAAACAATGTATGTGGTAGGGGAGAGGGAGCATTGGAACTATTGGTGACTACACATTTTTTTAAAATCATCTTATTGGGGGCTTATACAGCTGTTACCACAATCCATACATACGTCCATTGTATGTCAAACACATTTGTACATCTGTTGCCCTCATCATCCTCAAAATATTTGCTTTCTATTTAAGCCCTTGGCATTGGACTATACATTTTTAAGAGTGATTTAACCATGGGGATGGGGAGGAGAAAAAAAAATCTAAAATTGATTGCAGTAATGATTGTACAACTCTTCTTGATTTGATGGAAACACTGAATTGTATGATAAGTGGATTAAGTGCCAATAAAGCTGTTTACAAAACAAAATGAAACAAAAAGTCACCCAACAGAAAGCATCCTGATGGAGACTTTGCTTCTCTAAAACATTTAAAAATTCATAGTTGTTTTTGAATCCAAATCGACATACCTATTCTCCAGGTCACAATTGTTACCAATTTTGCAATGTTACTTGATTCCTTCTCACTTCCCTCAAGTATTAATTCACACCCCTGTGTCTATGGCATTTTGTATATAATCTTGCATTTTGATATAACCGCCACCAAGCCAAACACTTTCTCTTTAGTTAATCACATAAACTTTCTAGAAGGGAAAACCATAAAGATTTAGCTTGGTTGCTTAGAAATAAATGCACTGCTTAATGTAGATTCAGTATAAAACCACCGTGGGTACAAGCCTACTGCTGCCCTGAATGTTAAGAACATTAATTTCTGACTGACTCATCTTCTTTGTACAAAGGTCTGTAATTGTAAGAAGTAGGTTGTTTCTCATACCATGTGTCTTGGTTGTGCCTCAAACCCTCCCACGTTTCCTTTCTTGAACTGCAATTTCAAACTGCCAAATGTATCTTGGCCCACAATTCATGCTTCCCAAAAATTGGCTCTCCTCTCCCTTTTCTATCGAAATCACTTTTAAAAAACTAAAAGATCCCCCAAACCAAAAGACCTATCTCCTCCCAGAACTAGAATATGGCAGGTAAGTTAGGTCTGGTCTACCAGGCTGGGAACCCGAGGACACATTGCTAATACTCCAGTGAAACTGAAACACCTCTCATTCACAGAACGCACTTTTGCCATTTCATGCTGTCTTGAAAATTGATAGCCTTCCTGAAATTACCTCCTGTTCCTGGCTCTGGGCCTGGTGAATACTAATTTAGCCATCAAGTTCGAGCTCAAAAACATTTCTATGAAAAGTTCTCTGGTTCCAATGGGAAATTTTACCAAAGAAACCACTGCCATTGAGTCAATTCCCACGCACACCCTTTAGGACAGAATTGAACTGCTCCACAGAGTGTCTGAGACTGTATCCCTTTGCTGTACAGGAACAGACAGCCTCACCTTTCTCGTGCAGAGTCAAGGATGGGGATAAACCACAGGCCTTGTGGCTAGCTAACCCCCAACAGTGAAGTCAGGAGGTGTTTTCAATCTCCCATGTTACTTGCTTGTTTGTTTTTAACACACATTTCTTTTAGTTTTGTTTTTTTTTTTAGGCATCACTGCCCTCAGGTGGTGGGAGTGGGAGGCCCAGCCTTTGCTCCTGTGAGCTGGAATTGAACCTCCATCCCAGTGGGCCGAAGTCCCGCACACAACCACTACGCCACCAGGGCTCAGCCCAACACTTACACATTTCTATTGGGCCAGCAATATTGCTTTCTATATATTTTTTAGTCTCCTTATAGTTTTTGTGAAGGACCCTTGGTGGTGCAGTGATTACACATTCGGCGGCGATCTGCCAGATCAGCAGTTCAAAGGCAACAGCTGCTCTGAAGAGGAAAGACAAAGATAGGAAAGAGTTACCGTCTCAGAAACTCCCAGAGAGAGTTTTAACCTGTCATATATGTTCACTATGGGTCAGAATCAACTCGATGTCAGTGAGCTGTGTGGTCTTGCGAAGAGAGATCAGAGAAGAACCCCTGGTAGAATTCTTTCCTTCCTTGCAGAAGACCTGTATTCAATTCCCAGCCAATGCATCTCCCCAATCAAGGCTTAGATGCCATTGCTATGATGCTGATCAAGTTTCATTGAAGCTTCCAGACTAAAACTAGGAAGAAAGTTATGTTGGTCTACTTATAAAAACCAGCCACTGATAATTCTATAGATCACAAAGATCCTATCCCCAACCAATCATGGGGACCAGGCGGCATTTAGTTTCATTGTATGTGGAACAGCTGTGAATCAGGCTCACTCAACACCAGCTAACAACAACTTTCCTGGGAGAATTCTTCTAACATTATTATTAAGAGTGCATGAATTTATAATATTTTTAGCTTTGCATTCATTCTGTAATTCCTGGGAGGTCTTTCATTTAAAAAACATGTTAAATACCGTGTCATCTACAGATAAGCTTTTGCACTGCTTACAGGCTGAAACACTCAGCCAAATTTTCTAATGGGGAGTTGAATTTGTATTGAATTTCTAAAAAGGACTGACATTTTGAGCTTGGATCTCACCAGACGAAATCAGGATTTCTAAAATTCTGGAAGATGATGGGGTTCAAGAATTACAACTGAAAAAAAAAAAGAATTACAACAGATCCATGAATTGCCCGTAAATGAAATTAATCACTGAATAGACTAAGACATCTCTGTGAGTTTTTATATTGTAATATTCAGGGGGTTATTCTTTAGCTATAAAAAACTTCCTTCCAGGGGCTGAGCCCCAGTGGTGTAGTGGTTGTGCGCGGGACTGCGGCCCACTGGGACGGAGGTTCAATTCCAGAAGTGGGGCTGGGCCTCCTACTCCCACCACCAGAGAGCAGTGATGCCCCCCAAAAAACAAAAACAAACAAACAAACAAAAACTTCCTTCCACCTAAATTATCTAACAAATGGGTTTCACTGTTATGACCCTTAAAGTTTATTGGTAAACTAAATAAGATTATAAAGACCATGGGCCTCCTCCCTTTTTTCATAATCTGGAAATATTTTTTTATTCTAAAAGTTTATTGACATAGTATTCACATACTATACAGTTCATTCTTTAAATATATGAAAAAGAGTTGTGGCAAACATTGCTGTGTTTAACCTTAAACACGCTCCTTGGAAGTTACAAGAACTGAAATAGCCTTTTGGACTTGAGGTTGAAACATCTTTAGTGGTGTGTTAAAGCTTAAAATGTGGGCATTCTGGTTTGCAAAAGATTATAGATAGAAAAGACAGCCCAAAATTCATTTGCAGATCCCCTCACATTGATGAGGCCTCCATTGAATTCTTTCTCACCATTAACCAATGATATGCCCTCAAACGCAGGGCTTTGGAGAGTGGGGGGCCTAAATCTCTGTCTGAGGAGCTTGCTGGGGTATGTCCTTGATGGAGCTCACTCTACTGAGAACAGTAGAGGGGATCCCATAGTCATGACCATGCCCTATCAGCTTCGCCCTGACTGCCTTGATCAGAAGGCCCCGGATCTTGTAAGCCCTTCTTGCTAACAATGTACATAACAAGCATGGCCCCCTTTCTGCTTCTATAGTCTCACCTGTAATTGTGATGTCTCGATTTGCCACCAGTCATGCCTTTATGACAATTTTCTTTGCCCACCCATACCCTTTTTAAAGCTTTGTATTTTAACAAACCCTTGGATGCCATTTTGCCCCTGAGCTAATGGTCTCTGTCATCTGGATGATATGTCTGTGTCTTTGTATTGTCCTTGTCTCTTGTAAGACTTAATAAATGTTCTCCTTAAATTACGTTTGAGATAGGGTCTCTTTTGTATCCTGAGTTAGTGCCTAAAAGCAACAGCATTCCTGACAGAACCCTAGTTTCATCCTAAACCGTAAAATTAGTCCACAGGCCCTCTTTAGTCCACATGCCCTACATTCACTTTCTGACTCCCAAGCTGCCAAAGTGAAGTTCCGGGAGACGGGACAGTTGCCAGGTGCCTTCAAGTCAGCTCTGACCCATAGCGACCCTAGGCACTGCAGGATGAAGCTCTGCCTGGTCCTGCACCCTGCTCACTATTGCCCTTGTGCCTGAGCCCACTGATGCAGCTACTGAAGGCCTTCCTCTCTTCGCATCTACACCACATTACCAAGTATGATGGCCTTCTCCAGGAAATGGTCTCCTCGGACAACATGTCCAAGCCAGGTAAGCCAAAGCCCTGCTATCCTTGCCTCTGAGATGCACTCTGGCTGTACTTCTTCTAAGACACATTTATTTGTTCTTTTAGCAGTCCATGGTACTTTCAATATTTTCCAGCACCACAGTTCAAATGCATCGAGTCTACCTTATACAATGTCTGACTTTCACAAGCACATGAGGCAATTGAAAATACCATAACTCGGGCCAGTCCTCAAAATAACACCCGTCGGTAACAACAACAACAACAACAACAACAAAGTTATATCCTTGCCTTTTATGTTAATTAGGGTAGACTACAGAAGCAAATTCATAGATACTCATGCACAAGAAACCTTTATGGAAAAGGGTAATTGTACATTAAGAAAACATCCCAGCCAGACAAGATCAAGCCCATAGTCCAATAGTAGCCAATATGTCTGATACCAATCTATGAATTCCTCTTCAGACTCACAAAACAAATGGAATGATGTCAGAATGCAGGAAGATCACAAGTCAGTGGGTGAAAAGTCTTGTGGATCCAGTGGCATTATAAGCATCTCAGCGCTGACAGGGCTTTCTACATGGCTCCTGCAGCCCCTGGCACTAGCATAGCTCCATGTGTCTTGTTAGCTGTAAATGTTTCCCAGGGATTGAATCTGTGTCCCGCCTCCAGTGAGCTATTTATCTCTAGTGCCTCCGAGTGAGCTCATCAAGCTGTGACCTGACTGACAGACTAACCTCCACCCTTTGGCTCTGAATAGAGTTAAAATGTACAGCAGATTATGTAACTATGACACTTTTCAACATGCCAAAGGGGCCTGTACAGCAGATTAGCCCAACACAACACCTTGTTTGATCTCTTGACTGCTGTGCCCATGAACACTGATTGTGGATCCGAGTAAGACACAATCCTGGACGACTTCAGTCTTGTCTCCATTAATCGTGATGTCAGTTATTGGTCCAGTGGTGAAGATTCTGGTCTTCTTCTTTTATTATTATTTTTTTTAGTTTTTATTTTCTTCGGGGCTCTTACAGTTCTTATCACAAGTCACACATACCTTTATTGTGTCAAACACATCTTTGTGTTGTCATCATCTTTGTCATATGTTGTGATCATCTTTTCCAAAACATTTTCTTCCTACATGAGCCCTTAGCATCAGCTCCTCTCCCCCCTGTCTACCCTACCCTTCCTCTCCCATGTCCCCTTGATAATATATAAATTCTTTTTTTTTTCATGTTTTACACTGACCACTGTCTCCTTTCACCCACTTTTCTGCTGTTCGTCCCCCTGGGAGTGGGGGCCCACATCAATCCATTTTGGTTTTGTTTACATTGAGTTGAATCCATACTGAAGGCTGCAATCCTTGATCTTCATCAGTCAGTGCTCCAAGTCCTCCTCACTTTCAGCAAGTAAAATTGTGTCACCTGCATATCTCAGGCTGTTAATAAGCCTTCCTCCAGTCCTATTGCCACATTCTTCATGTAAGCTTCTCTGGTGATTTGCTCAGCATACAGATTGAGTAAGTATGGTAAGAGGATACAACCCTGACACACAAACTTCCTGATTTTAGACCAGGCAACATTCCCTTGTTGTGTTTATACAACTGCCTCTTGACCCATATTCAAGTTCCCCTGAAGCACAATGAAGTGTTGTGGGATGTGCTTTCTTCTCAAGGTTATCCATAGTTTGTTAAGATCTGAAGAGGAGGAAGAGAACTGAGGGCCGACTGCAATCCCAACTCCGTGGACAACCTCCCACCCCCAACCCCCTTGCAGAAGAATTCACTTCAGAGGACAGCACTGAAGCTAAAGGTCAGGGAGAGGGACAGGTGCGATCAGAACACACAGGAGCAAATGAGGGGGGAGGAAGAGAGAGTGAAGCACATACCGGTCCACCAAAACTTTAGGACAATATTCCTGCTCAGAGCAGCCAATGCACAGAGACCACAGGGCAGGCCCCACTAGGAGACTGTCCCTCACTGACCTGTAGTGCTATAAGGGACAACACTGGAGACACAGTGTGGGAACTTCACTGATCTGACCACACCACACTTAGGCAAAACACTGAGGGCGTGCAACAGAACAGCAAGGGGCGCAGAGCAAGGAAGCCCCGAGGCAGGGCCAAAAATAGACTTTGGTGCCAGGGCGTGGTACTCCATCAGATTCAACTAGAAAACATTTCCAAAGGTCAACAAACAGACCTTGAACTACTTACAGGTTTTTCTTTTTATTGTTGTTGCTTGTTTATTTGTTCGTTTTTAATTTAATAAATCATTTTGGGGGGGACTCACACAACTCTTATCACAGTCAATACATACAGCAATTGTATGCAGACCACATTTGCACATTTGTTCCCATCATCATTCTCGAAACATCCTCCTTCTACTTAGGCCCCTGGTATCAGCTTCCCATATTTCTCTTCCCTGCCCCCTCCTCTCCAGCTCCCCCATGAACCCTTAATAATTTACAAATTATAATTATTTTGTCATATCGTCCACTGTCTGATTAGTCCCTTCACCCACTTCCCTGTTGTCTGTACCTCAGGGAGGAGGCTATATGTAGATCCCTGCAATTGGTTCCCCCTTTCTACCCCACCTTCCTGGTAATACCACTCTCACCACTGATCCTGATGGGATCATCTATCCTGGATTTCCCATGATTCCAGCTCCAGTGTACATCTCCTGGTCTAGCTGGATTTGTAAGGTAGAATTGGGATCATGATAGTGGGTGAGAGGAAGCATTTAAGAATTAAAGGAAAGTTGTATATTTCATTGTTGCTACATTGCACCATGACTGGCTCTTCTCCTCCCTGCGACCCCTCTGTAAGGGGATGTCACTTCACCTATTGATGGGTTTTGGGTCCCCAATCTATACTCTCTCTCATTTATAGTGGTATAATTTTTAGTTCTTAGATGCCTGATACCTAATCCCTTTGACACCACATCATCACAAAGGCTGATATGCTTATTCAATGCGGGCTTTGTTGCTTCTCAGCTAGATGGCTGCTTGTTTATTTTCAAGTCTTTAAGTCCCCAGACACTACCTCTTTTGATAGCTGGGCACCATCAGCTTTCTTCACCACATTTATTTGTGCACACCTTTGTCTTCATGTTGGGAAGGTGAATATCATGGAATGCCAATTTAATAGAACAAAGTGTTCTTGCCCTGAGGAAGTACTTGAGTAGAGGTCCAATGCCTATCTGTTGTCTTAATACTAACACTATTAAGTATATGCTTTGCCTGTTTTCTTTCGTTGCTTTGTTTTGTTCTGTCTTGTTTCTTGTGCATATTATTATCTCTGCAGGTCTATCTAGATAAGATAGGTGGGATAAACCATCTGGAGGAGAAAACAATGGATGATGGTTCCAGGGGAACGTGAGAGGGGGAAGTGGGGAAAGGAAGTGAGTGTTAACAAACCCAAGGATAAGGGAACAAGTCATCCAAAATCAATGGCAAGGAGGGTATAAGAGGACTGGTAGGGCTTGATCAAGAACAATGTAACTGACAGGAATTACTGAAAACCAAATGAAGGCTGAACTTGATAGTGGGACAAGAGAAAAGTAAAAGGAAATAGAGGAAAGAACCAGGAGGCAAAGGGCCTGTACTAAATGTACATAAATATATTTGTATATGATGGGGAAATAGATCTGTGTGCATATATTTATAGGTTTAGTTTTATGATACCAGATGGACATTGGGCCTCTAATCAAGTATTTCCTCAATGCAAGAATACTTTGTTCTATTAAACTGGCATTCCGTAATGCTATCCTTCCTAACACAATTGCTGAAGACAAAGCAGATGCATAAGCAAATGTGGTGAAGAAATTTGATGGTGCGGGGCTATCAAAAGATAGATTGTCTGGGGTCTTAAAGGCTTGAAGATAAACAAGCAGCCATCTAGCTGAGAAGCAACAAAGCTCACATGGAAGAAGCACGCCAGTCTGTGTGATCCTAAGGTGTCAATAGGATCAGGTTTCAGACATCAAAGAAAAAAAAATCATATCATTGTGAATGAGGGGGAGTGTGGAGTGAAGACCCAAAGCCTGTCTTTAGGCAACTGGATATCCCCTTAGAGAAGGGTCTCATGGAGGAGATGAGCCAGTAAGGATACAGTTTAGCACAGATGAAACATATAACATTCCTCTCATTCTTTAATGCTTTCTCCCCCTCCCCCCAAGTATCATGATCCCAATTCTACCTTACAAATACAGCTAGACCAGAGAATGTACACTGGTACAGATCAGAGCTGGAAGCACAGGGAACCCAGGACAGATAACCCCCTCAGGTCCTATAATGAGAGTAGCGATACCAGAAAAGTAAGGGAAAGGTGGGGGGAGAAAGGGGAACCAATCACAAAGATCTACATATTACCCTCTCCCTGGGGGATGGACAACAGAAAAGTGGGTGAAGGGAGATATTGGACAGTGTAAGACATGAAAAAAAATTTACAAATTATCAAGGGTTCATGAGAGACGGAGGGTGGGGGAATGAGGGGAAAATATGAGGAGCCGATACCAAGAGCTCAAGCAAAAAGAAAATGTTTGGAGAATGAGGACGGCAGTAAATGTACAAATGTGCTTGACACAATGGATGGATGGATGGATTGTGATTCGAGTTATACAAGCCCACAATAAAATGATTTAAAAACAAAAAGATCCAAATAGTAGCATTTCTTGGCATAGTCAATAAAACACAGGGAAACATGGTATTCTCTGCTTTGAGCCAAGACCCATATGACATCAGCCATGGCAGTCCTTGTTCCACATCCTCTTCTGAATCTGACCTGAATTTCTGGCAGCTCCCTGTAGATGCACTGCTGTCAGTGGTGTTGGGTTGTCTTCAGCAACATTTTACTTGTTTTGATATTCATGGTGTTGTTCTATAGTGTGAACATTCTGTTCGGTCACCTTGCATTGGAAAAGGTACAAATATAGATCTTTGCCAGTTATTTGGCCAAGAAACTGTCTTCCAAATTTCCTGACATAGACAAGTGCTCCCAGTGCTTCAAACATTTGAGTGGATAAACTCCATCAATTCCTAGAACCTTGCTTTTGGCTAATACTTTTGGTGTACCTTGAATGTATTCCTTCAGCACCACAATTCTTGCTCGTATGCTGCCTCCTGAAATTAGAGTCAGTTAGCTAGTTCTTTTTGGTAGAGTGATACTGTGTATTTGTTCCATTTTCTTTTGAGTTTCCTGTATCATTCAATATTTAAAAAGATTTTAAAATGGCAATCCATACATCCATCCACTGTGTCAAGCACATTTATACATCATTCTCAAAACATTTGCTTTCTACTTGAGCCCTTGCTATCAGCTCCTTATTTTTTCCCCTCCCTCCCTGGCAGCTTTTGTTTTTTTTTTTTTTTTTAATAAATAAATCATTTTATTGGGGGCTCATACAACTCCTATCATGATCAATACATATGTCAATTGTATGCAGACCACATTTGCACATTTGTTGCCATCATTATTCTCGAAACATCCTCCTTCTACCTAGGCCCCTGGTACCAGCTCCCCATATTTTCCACCACCCCCTTTTCTCTCCCTCTCCTACATGAACCTTAACAATTTACAAATTGACATTATTTTGTCATTGCACACTGTCCGACGTGTCCCATCACCCACGTCCCCGTTGTCTATACCCCTAGTATCACTCAATATTTTGTCCATAAAATCTTTCAATCTTGCAACTCAATCTTGCTTGAATTTCTTCATGAGTTCTTTCAGTTTCAGATATGCTGAGCATGCTTTTCCTTTTTGGTTTTCTGCTCCCCACAGAGAGTAACAGCCTGAGAAATCCACAGGGACAATTCTACCATATCCTTTGACTTGATGGCAATACGTGGTTTTGAAAATGTGACATAGGCAGCTTAGGCTTATTATATAATTTCAACCCATTTTCATATTCTTTGCTTTTGTATTACATGCCATAGCTTCTATGGACTAATACTTTTGCCTTAGCAGATGTGTTGTTGAAATTGTTGCTTTGTGTCTAACTCTCATTACTTTCTTAAGTAGTGTTCTATCAGCTCTGATTAACTTTTATTAATTTGCATAAATGAACCTTTCCATAAATTGTAGTAAAAAAAACTTTGCTTTCTGTTTTTCTCATTAGTTTTTAAAAGCTATGCTGTTGGTTAGATTTAGCGATGCTTTTATTATTAGAATTATCGAATGACACTAAGTTACTGAATTAGAGTTTAAATTCTGAGCCTGTGATTCCCAGAAGGCTGTCAATGATAGTGAAAGCCCCCAATGGGTTTGCATAGTCCCTGTGTGGATTAAGCCTCCATTGGATTCCTTCTGACTATTAATTTGAGTATGAACACTCTTGACCTAAGGCACAGTGCACTGGCAAGTGCATTACCTCCACCCTTCTCCAGCAGCCCAGAGAGGGCCAGTCTCCCTTAGGGGCTTGCTTAAGTGTGTCCCTGATGAAGATCACCCTACTGGGAGCCAGATAGTCATGAGTTAGGTCCTGGTTGTCTTGGTCAGAAAGCCTTGGACCAGTCTTTCTGGGTTTGTTTGAAATAATTAATTAATTTGTGACAGGCTTACCGACATACAACTCACATAGCATACATTTCACTAGTTTGATCATGATCATAAGAATTGTGCAACCATTGCTGCTATCAATTCTAGGATATTTTTCTCTCCTTGTACTTGTTGTTGGTTCTCTATTCCCCATCCACCTCCCCTGCCAGGTCTTTGAATCTTTCCATCCAGTTGCTGGCCTTAGATTCCCCGGACCCCTTTACTATGGACCAAATCTGCAGTAGAAATCCCTGGCTATTCCCTGTCTGAGACCTTATTCCTGCAGGTAGTGTATAAAAATGATGTATGCCTCCCTGACATTCAGGGCCCAGATCTTCTGAAATGCTATTTCCGCTGGATTGCCCTTCTAATAAAAGTTTTCCTCTATCGAGTTCTCCTAGAGTGCTGCCTGATCAGTTCTCACTCATGGTTTGGCTGTTACATAACTATAATTGCCGTAATCAACCTATAATGTACTTTGACTGATAGCAAGGGTTTTCCCATCCCTTCATGGCTCATAGTCAAAGGGGATTCATCTGAGACTTGACCTACATGGGAGACCCTGGGAATGCATTTTGGGAATTTACTGTCACCAGTAGTTTGCAAACCAGCTTTTCAGAATTTAGGCTGTAATCATTTCCTCCTTCAGATTTTATTTTTATTTACAGCTCTTGGATTGCATAGGCTGGTATGCATCTTTTACTTGGACTGAACTGACACTGATGCCATACTTAGATGGCTATTTCTTTTAAGACAAACTTTTAAAATTCCAGATGCTATTCTTTCTGATAATTCTGCACCATCTACTTTTTTTCACTACACTTTGCTGTAGTACTCATATCTTCAGTGATCACTTCATGGCAGCAGGCCTTGAGCAAGGCCATGGCATAAGAACTCATTGTTCTTAGATTAGGGTTACAATGAAGATTGAACTCAAAACCCATTCCTGTATGTACGGTTTACATATGTCTGGTTCACTTTAAAGATATCATTACTATTTTGTTGAAGGATGCTATTAATTACCCATGGGGCATGTGGTAGTTCTATTGATGTACCATTATACCATTAATTCAGCCAATCGTATAGAAGTTAAAACACTGCCTGGATCAATCTTGTAAACTAACATAATGTACACAACTCAGTCACAGACCTGTTCCCATATCTGTCATCTTAATTCTAACTGTGATGTATTGATCTGCTATTACTACTGAATTTGTGACAATTTCTTTTGTGTTGCATGCTTTATTTTTTTAAATCACTTTACTGGAGACTCATCCAACTCTTATCACAATCCATCCATCCATCCATTGTGTCAAACGCATTTGTGTATTTGTTGCCATCATCATTCTCAAAACAGTTGCTTTCTACTTGAGTCCTTGGTGTCAGCTCCCCATTATTTCCCCTTCCTTCCTCATGAATCCCTGATAAGTCATAAATTATTATTGTTTTATCCATGCTTTAGTTAAGTAACTGTGACTGTAAATCTTTGGACCCCCATTATGACTTCCTGCTAATGACCTTCCTCATGCAGATGATCTGTCTTTGTATTGATCTTGTTTAAGGCTTATCAAATGTTCTCATTAAATTACATTTGATATATGTGACTTCTTTTGTGCTTTAAAAGAGCCGTAAAGAATAATTAGTTCTTACAATATGACTTTGCTTGATATGTGTCCTCCTGAAGCAATCACTGAAAATATGACTGCTGTAGCAAAGCTTGGAGAAGGAACCCGATGATACCCAGGTATTAGAATGTATAGTTCCCGTGGTCTTCAGAGCTTGTCCTAGAAGAAGCCCTGTGAGGGCTTGTTCTAAAAGCAGACATGTGAGTAGACATGTGAGGAAGACATGAGGAAGCCCAACTAGCCCATGGAGAAGCAAACACACCAACCTGTGTGACAAAGTCTCAAATAAAAACCTTGAACAGAGGGGTCCTGTATTAGTACTTACATACTGAAGACTAGACTTCTGGAAGGCTATGCTTTACAGTGAGAGCACTAAATTCTCTTTGAGTCTTCACATACATTCATTGAATTCCATTGAATTCTGTCAGTCCATTAGCCACTTTGTGAAAAGCTTTGCCCTCAGGCAAGGTGTGTTTAAAAGTGTATCATTAGCACTCCTCTAATCAGCTCAGGGAAGGGCCACCTAGCCTTCAGGGATTTGCCTTTGATGAAAACTAGGGTGACAGGGTCAAATAGTTATGAGTCATAGCGTGACTGCCTTGGCTGGAGAACCCTGAACCAAGCTCGAAAGCCTTTATAATCTGCAACAGTGTACATATTCCTATCATGATCCCTTTCTAGGGTCTATAGTTCAGTGACCTTGTTTCTGTGAGTCCTTGGACACCACTATGGCCCCGGTGTCTCTGACTTCCTTCCTACAAATAACTTTTCACAGTCCTCTTTAAGACTTCATAAATGTGTCTTTATAGAGATAGAGGCATGCATCATTCTAGCATATTTGATATGTTTCAATTCTCCCCTGTTACTCTTCTTATCAGAGCTCTAATTCTCTCATGTCTGGCCATTTGAAGCCTCTTTAGAAGGTGGCTTCTAAATCCTTTTGACATGACTCCTGTAGTGTTTGATATCTTCCTGGCTTTCTCAAGTCAAAATCAACCATCTGTCCAAGGAGGTCTATTTCCTTTTAGTTGTTGTTTTTCTTAGGTATGTAATCTAACTTATGTTACTTACTATAGTTAGAAAAATCCCCACTACTAAGTGTAATTAACCTAAAGTGCTTCATGCAGCCTCTATGGGATTCTAGACGAACAAGCTCGATGAGGATGTCACCTAATAGGGGCCAGATAGTGCTGAGAGTCTTATTTTATTTACTGCGCAGTAGTGATTAAAAACTGGGCCCTTTCTAATTAGTCACCAAACACACCTGGAGACTGGTCTGAGACTTAAAGATCTTTGTTGCTTTAAGTGTTCAGAATCAACAATGAACCATGTTTCCCTGAAGTTTGAGTTAATATAATACATCTATATGTGATTTTCCAGAGTGTAAATTCCAAAGTAAAGGAATACACTCCTTATATTGTCTGATTTTAAACAGGACACTACAAAGACAGCCTGTTTTACTGTTGCTCTCCTTGCTGGTGGACACTTCCTGATAACAAGGTCTATTTCTTCCTCTAACTTGGAGTGAATAAATTGGCTGCTGTAGTAAACAATTAAGTGTTCTGAAATTCCCTTTCTTTACCATGTTATGTATAGTTTGTTATTTATAGCCACAGTTTAATGACTGCCTTTGCATAGTCAGTGAAACACAAGTAAACCTCTCTGACATTCTCTGCTTTTGGTCAAGATCAATTTGACATAAGGAATAATATTCTTTATTCCAAAACTTACTTCTGCAACCATTGTTGAATTATCTTCAGTAAAATTTTACTTACATATGATATTAGTGATATCGTTCTAAAATCTCCACATCCTATTGGGTTATCTTTCTTTGGCACAAATATGGATCTCTTCCAGTTTATTATCCAGATAGCTAGCTGCCTTCCAGATTTCCTTGAATACACTAAGTGAATGTTTCCAGTGCTTCATCAGCTTGTTGAAACAATTAAATTGTGTTAGTAGTCTACTAATTCTTTTTTGGCTTCCTAACTCCAGGTCTTTTGTTTTGTTTTGTTTTGTTTTTGGGCATCACTGCTCTCCAGTGGTGGGAGTAGGAGGCCCAGCCCCACTGCTGGAATTGAACTTTCGTCCCAGTGGGCCGCAGTCCCGCGCACAACCACTACGCCACCAGGGCTCAGCCCTAACTCCAGGTCTTTATACATTTCATTATAATACTAAATTTTGTCTTCTTGCACTGCCCTTTGAAATTTCTGTTCAACTCTTTTCAGTAGAGTTACTCTATATAGACCTTCTATCTTCTTTTGATGCTTCCCAAATCATTCAATATTTTGAATTTTTCTCCATTTTTAAAAATTTGCTACGTGCCCAACATGTTATTCTCTTTTGCTTTTCTGATCCCAGATTACTATACATTTCATTATAATTCTCTACTTTGTCCTCTTGAACCACCTTTTGAAAATTTCTGCTTAGCTCTTTCACTTCATCATGTCTTCTATTTTGTGACAGCAAAACCATGATTCAGCAATGACCAGGTGGCACTCTTGGAGAACTTGAGGGAGGATAGATTTCATAGCCAGGTGACCCAGAAGAACTGATCTGGCCCTGAATGTCGGGTGGGCATAGCTTTTATACTTTATCTGCAAAAGAATGGTCACAAAAATTAGTATGGTCAAAGAAGTGAAATAGGCAGGGATTTCTAGTGCAGAGGACACAGTCGTTAGTTAGGGGCTGGGGTAGGGACGGGGGGGGGGGAAATGGGTGTGAACGTGTTCTAGGAATTTGGACAATCTGCTGAACTTTGTGACCTGCCTGGCATCTCACGGAGCTTATCTCCCCGGGGAGGGCACAGCCTCTACCCGGGCAAGACACAGAGCTCCCCCTCTAACATTCCCGGAAGCAAGTTTGAAAAAAGGGATGATTTGCTCACAGGTCACCTCCTAACCCAAAACTTGCAAACGCAGCACAGGAAACCTCCCCTTTCTCTCATCAGCCCACATGCCTGTAGCTCAAACTCTCTATATATCCCACCACCCCAATACTGGGGTGGGGGGGCGTGACTTCCCTGGCCTAATTTTTGAGTCTCAGGACCACCCAGGAGCTCAAAATGCTCCTGCCTCTTTCTCTGCTGTCCCTTCTCTTCCCCAAAGTCCTTCCCTACCTCCAATAAAGCCTATATATTTGCATTTCATCCCTAATTGAGTTCTGTCTCCCTGCGACTCCGTCTCAACCTCTCAGGAAGTACAGGGGATGTGGCAGTGCAGTGGATTTCTTTTCTTTTTTCTTTTTTTTTTTTTTAGGCATCACTGCCCTCGTGGTGGGAGTAGGAGGCCCAGCCTTTGCTCCTGTGAGCAGGAATTGAACCTCCATCCCAGTGGGCCGCAGTCCCGCGCACAACCACTACGCCACCGGGGCTCAGCCCGGATTTCTTTTCTAAAGGTTAAAATTCCCTATAAGATTTTTCTTACAATTTGCTTTAGCTACAAATGATTCAAGAGCAAGTTTCAGAGATTCTCCTGACACCCATTTTTATCTTTTCTAGAATGTTTTGTTTTCTTCATGTATGATATCCTTAATGTCATTCCACAACTTGTCCGACCTTCTATCATTAGCTTTCAATATATCAAGTCTGTTGTTCAGATGGTGTCTAAATTAAGGAGGAATAAACTCAAAGTGGTACTTTTGTTCTCGTGGACCTGTTTAAATTTGAGTTTGAGGTTGATAGGAGCAATTGATGATCTGTTTCACAGGTGGCCCTGATCTGGTTCTGACAAAGTACACCACGATCACTTTGCCTGGTCCCTTTCTAACAGATATTTAGATTATTAAAAATATTTTGCCATTGCTGTTTGGCACTTTGTACCTATATCCCATTACACATTTATCTTAGAATATATTTCTAGAATTCTAATTTGTGGACCAAAGGTTAGTAAATTTTATTTGGGTGGATCTTGTTATAAAATTCGGGGTTGTTATAATAGTAATGTCATTGACAGGTCACTAAGGTAAAAGAGGGTTGTCTCCCGAATTACAATTAAAAAATAATAATAATACTTGAGGGAGGAGGCGAGGGAGGGGAAAAACGAGGAGCTGATACCAAGGGCTCAAGTAGAAAGCAAATGTTTTGAGAATTATGATGGCAACAAATGTACAAATGTGCTTGACACATGGATGTATGTATGGATTGTGATGAGTTGGACAAGTCCCCAATAAAATTATTTTTTAAAAATAATACTTTATGGGTTTTTGGTGAAAATTTACACATCAAAATAAGCTCCCATTTAGCAATCTCTATAAATACATCAAGTGACTTTGGTTATATTTTTACAATGTGTCAACATTTTTATTCTTTTCAGTCAGGTTGCTCCATTTCTTATAATCTAGTTTCCCTACTCCCCTACCTTCTCATGTGTGCGGTAAATGATCATTTAGTGTCATATAGATGATTTTATTTATTTATTTTAAAAATCATTTTGTTGAGGGGTCTTACAGCTCTTATGGCACATATAGATGATTTCTTAAGGAGCATGGTACTTATGGACAATACTGTTTATTTTATGAACCAATCTATTGTGTTAATAGATGATCTCAGAGAAAAGTTTCAGCCCAAGGTTTAAGGTGTCTTAAATGATAGCCTCAGGGAGTCCTTGAATATCAACTAGTCAGTAAATTTGGGCTTCTTAAAATTTTGTGTTCTGTTCCAAATTTTTTTTTTGTTTTTTTTTTGGGAGGTTGGCATCACTGCTCTCTGGTAGTGGGAGTAGGAGGCCCAGCCCCACTGCTGGAATTGAACCTCTGTCCCAGTGGGCCACAGTCCTGTGCACAACCACTACGCCACCGGGGCTCAGCCCGAGTTCTGTTCCAAATTTAACTCCTATCTGATCAGGATTCATTTACTATGCTCTGGACCAGAATGGTCAGTAATGCAGCCAGCCACTATCTAGTTCTTCTGGTCCCAGTGTAGATATGACTGTGGTTCCTGTGTAGTGTACACTGTAGACTATTAGTTCTGTAGTCTACTTTCATCTCTGGGTATTTGGCTTCCTTCTTTGATTACAATATTATTACAACAGCATACACACACACACACATCAGAACCAACAGAAAATCTAGGAGGGCTAATTGGTTCCTAAAGCAATCATGAAATGTCCTTGATCTCTCCCCCATAGCACATTCCTAGCACATCTATGTATGGAGTCTATTGTCAATGAGAAAAGCTCATCTGAACTCTTGTATCCTTGAGTTTAAGTACATCAGGGGTCCTCAAACTATGGCCCACGGGCCACATGTGGCCCACTGAGGACATTGATCAGCCTGCTGGGTGTTTTTTGCTGCCACTGCTGTCCTGCTTAGCAGCTGACTCATCCCAACCTGCAGTGAATTTGTTCAGAGTTTTGTCGTTGTTTTTAACTATAGTCCGGCCCTCCAATGGTCTGAGGGACAATGAACTGGCCTCCTGTTTAAAAAGTTTGAGGACCCCTGAATATTGAATCATTGCCTATTTGATTGAATGCAAGTCCAGTTTTCTTCCCTCCATCGAGGTCAAGCTGATATCATGGGGGGTGGGGTGGGGTATCTTTTTTGGTGTGGCACAGAGGAGCATCTTCATATTTATCATTTTATTGAGTGCCTGTACAGCTCTTATCACAATCCATCCATCCATCCAATCCATTGTGTCAAGTACATTTGTACATTTGTTGCTATCATCATTTTCAAAATATTTTCTTTCTACTTGAGCCCTCAGTATCAACTCCTCATTCCCCCACCCCCTCATTCCCTCATGAACCCTTGATAATTTAAATTCTTTTCCATGTCTTACACTGACCAATGTCCCCCTTCACCCACTTTTCTGTTGTCATCCCCCTGGGGGAGAGGGTTATATATGTAGATCATTGTGATCCATTCTTTCTTTCTCCTTCACAGCATGTGCCCCCCCCCTTCCCTTTACCTGAGGAACATCTTTGGGTTAGTCCGGGTAGACTAGAGAAACAAATTCATAAACACTCATCTGTGTATAAGAAAGAGGTTTATATACAAGAGCAATTGAACATTGAGGAAACAGTCCAGCCCAAGGTTATAAGTCTGATATTAGCCCGTAAGTTGGATACCAATCTATAAAGTCTTCTTCAGATTCATGAGGCATAAGCAATGACACCAGGACAATCACAGACCAGTCGGTGCAGAGTCTTGTGCATTCATTGGGGGTAGAAGCATCTCGGGACTGGGAGGAGTCTCTATGTGGCTTTTCCAGCTTCAGAGGTCTAGTTCCATCAGGATAAGGTTACGTGGCTTCTCCTCTGGAATGTCTCGTAGATGTCAGTCTTGTGTCTTGCCAGTAGAGCATCTCCAAGGGACTGAGTCTTAAGTCTCTTTCCTCCAGGGGGGAAATATGCCCAGATTTCCCAGAATTCTCAGGAGAAAGCATGCCCACAAAAAGGTCTCATTGACTATCTCCAGATTGACAGTCTAGACTCCACCCCTACACTTCCAATCCTGAAATCGACACAAGATTACATGACTGCCATAATCTCCTTAGCATAAATTATTAAATGTGATCCAAGGAGCCCACCATCAATAGTATAGACAGTCCAGTTGCTCAGGAAATTCCACAGATTTCAAAATTAGCCTCCAGGAGCGAGACACTAAGGTAAAATTCTTCATTCTACAGCCTTCCACCAGCAACGTTAGAGATTACTTGTCTCCTCAAGCTTCCAATTAAGTATGTCAGCAGATTTCTTGACCTTTGCCAATCTGAAAGTTAAATAATGATATGAGAATGATATAATTTTGTATGCGTATTTTCATTGCTTCATCTTGGACACCAGGCTCTTGTTTCGTATTGTTGTTGGCAATTACTGGGAGCCAGATGGAGGGCTGCTAAAAAATAGCACACAGGGGAAAATTCTCAAGTTATTTTGGTCTTGGTCTTTGATCATTCTTAAATCTGTGAGTCTCAAATTGGCTGTACATATGAATCTCCTGGGGTGCTTTTAAAAAGCATCTCCTCCAGAGATTCTGATA
This sequence comes from Nesogale talazaci, assembly GCA_004026705.1. Taxonomy (NCBI): domain Eukaryota; kingdom Metazoa; phylum Chordata; class Mammalia; order Afrosoricida; family Tenrecidae; genus Nesogale; species Nesogale talazaci. Next base: position 76,980 of record PVJH01007312.1, read on the forward strand.
AAGGGTTTGGAGTGGAGCCAAGTATAGATTTTTTCCCCCTAAAAGGTCTCAGGAGTTTCAAATGTGTATCCTGGGTTCAATCATTGCTTAAATGTTCAATGAAGCCCACACAGGCTGTTACCCAGGGTCCACCCCAGACCAGTTAGTTTAGATTCCCTGGAGAGGGTATCTGGGCAGTTTGCAAAATGTTCAGACTATTCTAATGTTCACTCACAATTGTACATAATGCCTTATTAGAAGTATATAGCTAGTGCTAGTTTATGGCTCCAGTTCAACCTGGATCTGGGTTCAGACACCTTTGAAGGGGAATCCAGGAGTTTCTTTCTTGTAAGTACTTCTGGCCAAGGCAAACAAATGAGGGTGGCCACAGAAGCTGGTCTAGAGGTTCTCCAAGGGTGGTCGTTGTGCATACTTGGGCCCCTTCTAGAAGTTGGGAGCTCTGGTGGTATAGCAGATTACTATCATTGAACTGGTAACTCTAAGGTCAGTGGTTTGAACCTGCCAGCAGTTCTATTGGGAAAAGATGAGGTTAGCTACTTCAGAAAAGACTTTAAGTCTCAGAAACCTTCAGGGGAAGTTCTACTCTATGGGATAGGGTGACATCAGTCAGAATTGACTCAATGTCAGGGAGTTTGGATTTTTTATCCTAAAACTTGGAATGAAGCGTGAGTGGAGAAAAGAAGAGAAGGACTGAATAGGCTGTGCTTGGAGATGCCTTTCAGATGATTCTGGTGCTCACTCCAGTTTGAGAAATTACTGATCTAGAATCCTTTCGTTATCTATATTTTGATGATGCCCATTGAGAAAGGCTAGACAGCTTTCATATATATGTGGATGACTTATTTTATCTGCTCCAGTAGCACTGTAATAGAATGGTAGCACTCAATATTATTATTAAGAAGCACATCCACTTAAATGTGTATTTAAGTGGACCAAATTTCATTTTAGTCACAATGAAGACTTTATTTGTGCTATGAAGACAGTTTTTTTTTGGCAACATGCGTCTGATTAAGCTCTTGCAAAATGATATAATTAGAAAGGTTGTAATTCTCCACACACCCACTCAAATAATTCTAAACAAAAGAGGATGGTGCTACCTATCTGAGTGATGTCTTAGTGCTTAAATGCGAACACACTTGATTTGTGAGAGGCTACATTTTATAATGAGTCCAAATTCTGTTTTGGGTTTTGACGTAAGTTTAGAGTCCACTTGAGTCCTTTCTTAACCTACAAATAGACATGTTTCCTCAGGGAGAGCATGTTTTGAGAGTAGATTATAAACTCCTGAGTCAGGCCAGGAAGGGGTAGTTCTGCCCTTGAGGAACTTGCCCGGGCAGGTTCTTAATGGTCCATCTGAAAGTTGGGGTACAGGTGACTATGACTCAGGGTCATGTGGTCATGCGTCATACATACCCCAACCTTCAAGTACCCAGGTCATCAAAGTCCCAGACCAATTCTGTATGTCTTTTAAATCTGCAGGTGTAGTCATACATACATACCCACTCATGGGCCTTTCCCCACTTCTGTAGTCTTGAGCGTGACAGTGATGAATTGGTCTGAGTTTGCTCTCCATTCATCTATAATTAGTTTCACAGCCATAAATTCATTTGGACTTCATTTGGTTAAATGCCAATGGTTTCTCTCATCCGATTGTCTTTGTCTTGACTTTGTCCTCTTAAGCCTTTTTTTTTAACTTCTCCTTTCTATTTACATGATAGCTGTATTTATCCAGATTTATATTTAAAACATTAACATATTTCTTCCATCCCCGAGGGAAACACTTTTTTTTCTTTTCTTTCTCATCATTGCCCTGGTGCCAGTAGGAAGCCCAACCTTGCTCCTGGAGAGCTGCTGCTGGATTTGAACCGCCAACTCTGTGGGCCACAGTCCCACATACAACCACTGCGCCACCAGAAACACTTTTTTTCTTTAAGCCACCAAGTAGAAGAGCTTCAGTGGAGAAAGCAGGAAGGAAGGAGTTGTGTGAGCTTTGGCACCTCTAACAAGCTCACGGGTAAATCCCAGTTTGGGGGCTTACACCAATGAAGGAAGAGCTGCAGGAGAATTATCTTTCTCAGAATGAATGAAAAGAAGACAAGGGAGAATATTTTGTCCATTTTTTTCTCCTCACTTACAGACAAGTTGGTCCATTTTTTTGTGTACCTGTCAGTTCTCCCAAAATGAGCAAACATACTAATAAACCCACAAAACTATGCCTTTGGCTACAGCACTAACTCTCTTGGAATAAAAGCTTTTTGTTTTTGATCCTCAGGGAGACTTTTCATGATCTCCACCAATCTTGTGAACCTGGGAATACTTTTTGCAGGATGATATAATGCAGCCAGGAGGCCTGGACAGTGGCCATGAAAAACAGCAAGGAATTGAACCTTGTACATTTTTCTAAAAACAACATTTTTTGGGGGGGCATCACTGCCTCTGGTGGTCGTGTAAAAACAATATTTTTTAATTCTAAAAAAATTATACATATATAAAAATTTTAGAATATATATATATATATATATATATATATATATATATAACCACCATGCTTGATTCAAGAAATTAGCTGTGATGAGACCTTCAGGTTCTTCTCATTGGCCATTGAATGGCACCACCAAAAACGCCACATTGTGATACAGTAAACAGTGATGCTGCTGACAGTATAGTGTTCGTGTGCTACAGGAATGTAGAAGGTCTCGGTGACACTCAGCAGCCAGCACATCAAATGGTACCATCAGAGGAGATGAGGCGAATGTTCTTTGATGAACAAATCTGTCAGTGTCAGCACACGGTACAGCTACTCAAGAGAAATCTCCGCACAAGATATGTGATCCCATTATTGGATAATCCACTTCCAAAAACCAAGGGGAGAATCTGCTTTGTTTCTGTCTGAGAGTTTCTGTTGAGCTCATGACACAGCAATACAAGCATAAAGTTCCCATGATAAAAAAGAATCTGCCCCACGATTGACGTGTGTCTCAGAAACAGCCACTAGGCGACCCACAATCCTACTAATAGGATCCTGTTGATTTCTGATACTGAAAATGCCCATTTCACCTTTCCAAAATCATCAAAGAACTTGAGTACAATTGTGATCCTGGTAGTGGTCAAGACCAGACTGACCAGCGCATACATGAAGGTGGTGCCTCTTTTCTACCACTCTACAGGAGATTTTTTTTCCTTGACTCAGAGGGCATTGCAATTTGGATACTGGTCCCGGTACTTCTTGGTACCCTTTCAAAGTCCATTGGGTATGCTCTTAAGTTTACTGTTGCCATTTTTAATGTCTTCTATGGCAAGTCTGACTGGTCTCCTGTCCAGATGCACCTCCAGCTTTGCCATCGCTATGACATCTGTTGTCCTCCGGTCTTGAGGTCAGAAAGGGAGACAGTCAAGCTCCAAATCACTCTAGAAACTTAAATTTTTAATGTCTTTTTTCTTCAAGGTTAGCGTGTACATTGACAACTGAATTTGTTTCCTAAGACAACACAGAGATTTGCAGCTTAGTAATAACTTCACTGTAAAGGGCGCCTTGATGGTCTTGGACCCTTTGCTTCCTTGACTGTTTTAGGGTCGGGAGGAAGCTTTCCTGGAGCTCTGAAGCCCAGGCTTCTCCCTCCAAGATCTCAACAGCAGCGAGGGAGTAGCTGGGGAGCCCTCAATGTCCAAGGAATTTGCTCCTCCTCCTCATTATCCTCGAAGGTGTGATGTTCAATATCCTGCCTCTGAAATTCTTCCTTTAAGCCAGCGGCTCTCAAACTTGTGCAACTGAGCAGCGAGAAGAGCAAATCAGTGAAGCCCCCAAGGAATCTCCCAAATAGATTTTGGGGCAGGGAGTGACACCTCATCAGACTTCAATGGAAAACATTCATTAAGATCAACAAACTGCCCACCAAGCCCTGGGGACAATATTCCTGCTCAGAGCCGCCAATGAGTACCATAGGGCAGACCCCACTATGAGGCACGACCTCCCTCACTGAGCCCTAGTACTATGGGAGACAACACTGGAGACACCGTGTGGGAATTGTGTCTGATCTGACCCCACCACAATGAGGCAAAGCACTAAGGGCGTGCAACAGAGCAGCAAGGGGAACAGAACAATGAAGTACCCAGGGAATACCAAAAATAGACTTTGAGGCCAGGGTGTGGCACACCATCAGACTGGACCAGAAAACACTCCTAAAGGTCAACAAACAGACCTTGAACTATTTACAAGCTTTTCTTTCTTTTTTTTGTCCTGTTTTTTTTTTTTGTTGTTGTTCTTTTGTTTTGTTTCGTTGTTTTGTTTTGCTCTGTCTTATTTTTTGAGCATATTATTATCTCAGCAGGCCTACCTAGATAAAATAGGCAGGATAAACAATCTTGAAGAGAAAACAATGGAGGATGTGGGAGAGAGGGAGGTGGGGGAAAGGAAGTGGGTGTTAACAAATCCAGGGACAAGGGAACAAGTGATCCCAAATTGATGGCAAGGAGGGTATAGGAGGCCTGGTAGGGATTGGTCAAGAGCTATCGCTTCTCGGCCTTTTAGCTAAGATCAAGTGTAGGGCTTGATCAAGGGCAATGTAACCAAGAGGAATTACGGAAACTCAAACGAAGGCTGAGCATGATAATGGGACAATAGGAAAGTAAAATGAAATAAAGGAAAGAACCAAGAGTCAAGGGCATTTATAGAGGTCTAATTGCAGACATGTAAATATATTTATACACAAGGATGGGGAAATGGATCTATGTGCATCTATGTTAAATATTAATGTAGCAGATAGACATTGGACCTCTACTCAAGTACTCTCTCAATTCAAGAATACTTTGTTTTAGGGGCTGAGCCCCGGTGGTGTAGTGGGTTGTGCGTGGGACTGCAGCCTACTGGGCTGGCGGTTCAAATCCAGCAGCAGCTCTCCAGGAGCAAGGCTGGGCCACCAGAGGGCAGTGATGACCCCCCCCCAAAAAAGAATACTTTGTTCTAATAACCTAGCTTTCTATGACGCTCACCTTTCAGACATTATCACTGACGACAAAGTGGGTGCATAAGCAAATGTGGTGAAGAAAGCAGATGGTGCCCTGCTATAAAATGATATAGCTTCTGGGGTCTTAAAGACTTGAAGATAAGCAAGTGGTCATCTAGCTCAGAAGCAACAAAGTCCACAAGAAAGAAGCACACCAGCCTGTGTGATCAGGAGGTGTCAATAGGATCAGGTATCAGGAATCAGAAGACCCAGACCAAACAATCATACCCATGTGATTTGGGGGGAGGTGTCGGCCAGAGTGGAGACCCAAAGTCCACCTGTAGACACTTGGGACATCCTCTCACAGAAAGGTTGCAAGGAAGGGACAAGCCAGCCATGGTTCTGTACAGCATGAATGAGACATCCAACTTAACTCTAGTTCTTTAATACTCCCTCCCCCACACCCAACTACCACGACCCCAATTCTATTTTACAAATCTGATTAGACCAGAGCATGTACACTGCTACAGATAAGAGCTCTTGACGCACAGAATCCAGGACATGAAACCCCCTCGGGACCAATAATGGGAGTAGCAATATCATGATGGTAGAGGGAGGGGGGGTGGAGAAGTGGGAACCAATCACAATGATTGATGTTTAACTGTCCCTGCCAATCCCCCATGAACAACAGAAACTTGGGTGAAAGGAAACAGCAGATAGTGTAAGATAAGAAAATAATAACTTATATATTATCAAGGTTTCATGAGGGAGGGATGGTGGGGGAGGGAGGGAGGAAAATGAGCTCATACCAAGGGCTTAAGTAGAAAGTATTTTGAAAAATATGATGGCAGTATATGTACAAATGTGCCTAACACAATGGATGTATGCATTGTTATGTGAGTTGTAAGAGCCCCCAATAAAGTTATTTTTTAAAGGAGTATATTAATTACTGGAAGAACTGGCTAAAATAGTTTCCTAGGCCTCACCCTCAGAGATTCTGATTCAGAAGATTGGGTGGGGCCCACTAATTTGTGCCTCTTACAGGCTTGAGTAACACTGGCTGTAACCGCTTCAAAGGGTGGAAGAGCCATAGCAAAATTTCTTTTGCCTGCTTTACAAACCTCCTGAGGCCTCAAAGCAGGAAACTAGGTAGCTACGAAGGGGAGAGGAGATGAGGTGGGAGAACAAACATGTTGCTATTTTAAGGTGGGAGGTATACTTTATATGGAAGGGACGGTGCTTTTAGATATGTTCATCCAGCTAAGCATAGTGATCTTGGAAGTTACAAGTGCAAAAATCTCAGGGTCCAAAGAATGAGGTCTCCTTCTAGCTCGTCTTTCTGGGTAGTATGAAGCCTCGTGGTTGGCAAGACTGACGGCTCCCCACATTAGAGTTTCATACACCTTATTTGCATGATCCCATTCCAGTTGCTTACTTAGGGACAAGCAGGTCATCCTGCTGGTGGGCCACAAACATCTCCATTTGCATGGTCCTGCCTACTCATTGGAAGGGAGTTAGAAACTATAGCTAGAAGAGTCTTATCAAGTCAAATCACTGCACCACACTCCTTGACTAAGACTTCAGAGAAGCATGGCAAGAGGAGCCTGCATAGACACCTTGGAACAAAAGGAGATAGTAACATCTCTCTCTTTCTCTCTTAATTAGTATGGGTTTTTTGTTTTTTTTTTTTGTTTACAACTTGACGGAAATCCTTAGTCACCGTTCTGAGGGGAAAAGACTCCCAAATTCCAATATATTCTACAGAGACCCCTCCCTTGTAACAATGGCCCAGAGGTGACATCATACTTCCTCTGACTTCACCCTCAACATCGGCCCAAGACCAATTTCCATGAGGCAGTGACTAGACATGCCTCCAACCTCCAGTCTTCTTCTATTTTTTAAAATCATTCATTGGTGACTTTTGTAGTTCTTATCACAATCCACATATATATCCATTGTGTCAAGCACATTTGTGCATATGTTGCCACCATCATTTTCAAAACATTTTCTACTTGGTATCAGCTTGAGCCCTTGGTATCAGCTCATTTTTCCCTCCCTCCCACATCCTCTCCCCATCAGAAACCTTTGACAAGTTATAAATTGTTATTTTTTCATGTCTTATATCGAGAGCTGTCTTCCTTCACTCCCTTTCCATTGCCTGTCCCCCTGGGAGGGGGTTATATGTAGATCACAGTGATCCATTCCCCCTTTCTCTCTCACTTTCCCCTTATCCTTCTGGTAGCACTACTCTCATTATGGGTCCTGAGGGCAGTTATCTGTCCTGGGTTCCCTGTTTTTTGAACTCTTATTCATACCAATGTACAGATACTGGTCTAGCCAGATTTGTAAAGGAGAATTGGGATAATGATGGGGAGGAAGGGGGAAGTATTAATGAACTAGAAGAAAGCTGTGTGTTTAGTCTCTGTGCTATACTGCATCCTGACTGGCTCATCTCTTCCTTGTGATCCTTCTGAAAGGGGATGTCCAAGTTTCTACAGACGGGTCTGTATTCTGCTCTCCATTCACATCGGTATGATTTTTTTGTTGTTGTAGTTTTGGGTCTTTGATGCCTGATCCCTGATCCCATTGACACCTCACCATCACACGGGCTGGTGTGCGACTTCCTTGTGGGCTTTGTTGCTTCTCAGCTAGATGGCCACTTGTTTATCGTCAAGCTTTTAAGACTGTTTGGGCCAAGTCCAGGGTCAGGTACCCTCTGTTCCAGCGTCTCAAGAAGACAGATGGTATGCTAAGCTTCATAGCACCTGAACTTCAAAGCACCTGCCTTCAGCACTCCCTAGAACTTCCCTCATCCACGGAACATACCTCCTTAATAGTGTTTCCCAGGAACAAGATGACCCCCACCTGGGTGGGACACAGTCTTCCTATCTGTAGCACTGTTTCCTAGCAACCACAGCACTAGGAACTCCTCTTCCCCTTTACAATCCACCTGCCTTCATCTCAAATTATATATATCCCACCATCCCAGTACCAGGCGCAACTCCCCTAATCTACACTCTAGGCTTTGGGAGCCTCCCGGAAGCTCAAGATGCTTCTGCCCCCATCTCTGCTCTCCCTTGGCCTCCCAAAAGGTCTTTTCCCTTAATAAAGCCACCTTTGCTTTACATCTCTGTCTGAACTCTGCCTGAATTTACGTCTCAAAGACCCCAGATGCTATATCTTTTGATAGCTGGGCACCATCAACTTTCTACACCACATTTGCTTATGCTCCCAATTTGTTTTCAATGATGTGTCAGGGAAGGTGAGCATCACAGAATGCCAGGTTCGTAGAACAAAGGACTCTTGCATTCAGGGAGTACTTGAGTGGAGGCCCAATATCCATATGCTGTATAATACTTAACAAATAAATATATGTACATTCCTCTATCATTATATATAAATATGTTTTCATATATACATGCCCGAATTTAGACCTCTATACATGTCCTTTGCCTCTTAATTCTTTCCTCTATTTCCTTTTACTTTTCTCTCGTTCCTTCCAGTCTTCTTTATCCTATTCTGATAACAACTGTTCCTCCATGGTATTCTCTACTTCTTTGTTGGCTTCCATAATTGATTACAATAGCCACACAGGATTCATAGACAATAGTACCTTTTGTGGGATTTATTAGGGAAGTTACTGGATACAATTTAGGATCAGAAACACTCATGATACAATTCTTTGCTTAGGACTGCCTCTTCTCAGCTGTGCCAATGGGCACAGCTCTCGGCCTCTCAGCCACACAGCTCCTTGACTTCTAGCCAGCTGGGAGTGTGAAAAAGCACCTTTAGGTCTTCCCATGAATGCACAAAATACAATCTCTTTCACCAGTAGCCTGAGCCTGAAGGCACTCAGCACTCGCTCCTTGGGTTGGCAAAGCTATCTCCCCAAACTATAAGAAGGCACCCCACTTCACAAACAAGCCACTGGCCTGAAGCCTCTCAGCTTTCTCTTTGCATGGGCTGTGAGGCTCTCTGCTCTGACACATAATCTCAGTACTACTGTCACCGCTTCTCTGCTGTCACACATCTCTCTTTCTCAACACACACACGTATACATGTATATATGTGTATATCTTGACTGGAAATCATGTAGTTGCTAATTGTGGTCTCGTTTTATCTTGATGTTTTTTGTTTTTTGTTTTTTTTTTGGGGGGGGGGGTGGGCATCACTGCTCTCCAGTGGTGGGAGTAGGAGGCCCAGCCCCACTGCTGGAATTGAACCTCTGTCCCACTGGGCCGCAGTCCTGCGCACAACCACTACGCCACTGGGGCTCAGCCTGCCTTGTTTTATCTTGAAACCACTCTTGAGTGAATAAAATTCGTCCCAATTGGATTTCTTGCCACTTCGCATCTGTGGATCTTGGATGTCTACCTCAATGCACATCTAGCATTTTCAGAGGCAAAGTTGAGAGCAAACAGAAATAAAACTTAGGCTGATAGTTCTGCAAAATCTCCGAGGTCTGCAGAAGGGGAGGGAAGGAATATGGGCCGATTTGTTGGTGGCATCAGGGGGTGCTGGCAAGTTGATTCAGATACGGCACGACCCGGTGTGTCAGGGAAGACTGGCCTATAGGGCATTCTCAGCTGTCATCCTAACTGAAGCCGACGGTGGGACTTTGCTCCCCCCAGAGCACTTCCCCACTGTGCCACCAGGGATCCTCTAGGGACAATCCAGAACAAGGGACACCTAACGGCACGATGAAGACCTTGGTAAGGAGCCCGGGGGCGGGGGGCAGTGGGTTATGCTTTGGGGTTGGTAAATGTAAGGTCAGGAGTTCCAACCCACCAGCCACTTGGAGGGAATGAGGCTGTTGGTTATTTGAAAGATGTGCAGTCTTGGAAACCCTGTGTCGGGTGGCTCCACGTAGGAATTGACTCGATGTCAGTGCATTTAGCATTGTCTTTAGTTCAGCTTTTTTTTTTTCTTGTTGACTCTGTGCATGGTATATACCACGCATTTACCTCTCAGACAGATTGGCAGACAATCCCCTGAACCAGCTATCCCAGGTTAACGTCTCCTTGCTCTATTCAAATCAGGCGTGGAAGTTGGCTCTGGAGAAGAAATCTCTTATGGCATCTTAGTCTAGAATCCAAAGCTACAAATCTGTGGACTCTGAAACCAAACCGACTACCATGGGCTTGGTTCTGACGCACAGTAACTCTGGAAGACAGAGGAGAACTGCCTCAGAGGCGTCCCGAGGACTGTGGGGTTTAGGCCAACAGATTGCCACTCCCCACCCCTTCCCCAAGTGCTGGCAGGTCTGAATGGCTGACGTCTGGGCTGGCAGCTGAGCATCTTACCCACTGCACCACCAGGCCTTCTCAGTGGAAAGTCCAGTAACTTGAAAGTGACCAGTCTCTACTATGGGCCAGTAATGCTTAGAAGTCTCTCTGTCTCAATCGCTGTCCGAATAAGGACTAATGAAAGAGCCCGTAAATGCTGAGCTGAAGCACAGAGGGGGGTAATTTGATAATGTTGGTCATTAGGCTACAAACTGGAACATTATCAAACACCCTTTCAAGGGGTTGAATCAAACTATCATTAGACCCAAGCCTGGCCACTCCTTTACACAGTAACCTAGCTTTTACGAGTCCCAACGACCTGTTTAGTCTTCTGAACACTGTAACATTAAGAAGGAATGACCAAATCCAGCCTCCATGTTCCACACTGTTCCAGGAGACATTTTTGGAAAGAAAACCCCTGTAGCTATTCCTGGGGGGTTCCTGCTCATCCCGCTTGTCACTGATGGCCAATTCCAACACCCTCCTCTTGTATATATCAAATTGTCTGTAACCGCCGAGGCCCACAATGTAAAACTAGAACTTCTAGTTACTGTTGTTACTAGGTGCCCTTGCGTCTATTTCAAGTCTTGGAGACTTCTGGTGCCAGACTTGGACTGTGCCCTGGAGGTTTTATGCCTCCATCTTCCCTGGAGCGAAGGGCCAGGTTTTTCCCCTGTGGAGCAGCTGGGCGAGTTAGGAGCAGCTCAACCAAAGGGTTAACTGTTGTGATCTCATTGGCTATCTTCAGATTGACAGGCTAGACTCCACCCCTACACTCCCAATCATGAAATTGACACAAGAATACATGACTGCCACAGCTGCTAACAATAACCACTACAACAAATAAGGAAATAAAAGAAAGCATGAGTGAGGTCAAAGAAAACTAGATATGGTCACTCAGGTTTCCAGGAAGCTTCCAGGTCTAGTGATGACAGTTCCTTGGGAATAGGGCTTTGTGGGGATCCTGGAACCTGTTTGGTCCCTTCCAATCACTGCAGACTGCTGGTTTTGATGGCGACTGAGATTGGGAGGATGTTGGTTTCAGACAGAGACTTGGGAATAGGGCTTATTAAATGTCACAAAGCTTGCAGTTCTCACTGAGATGCAGCCATTTTTTATTGAATTAAGGCTCATTAGATTGTGACAAACCTCTGGAAAATGTACAGAATTTTTAAGAAGTTAGTTTTGACAAAGTTTCCAGTATTTCTTGTTGCTTTTAAAGAGGAGTGGATTTTCAGAGATCTTGACTGCCATTCCAGGTGTTCCCTCTGCCTACTCTTTTGGATAACCACATCTTCATGTTCACTTACAAGACCAATAAATGATACATTTAGAAGCAATGGAGAAATTGTAAATGAGCTAATAGATTCTTCGGTAAAGAGAATGCAGGTTGGAAAAGAATCAGTGAATTCACATTAGTAGCATACACTATTCTATCTGCCTTATACGTTTTGTTTTGTTTCTTGAGGAAGAATCTGAGTTCGTTTACAGAAAACATGTGTTTTGGTCTCATGAATTCCTGAGTCAATACCTGATTGGTATTACTTGGCGGCCCAAATCTTGTAATCCTCCCCCAGCTATGGCATCAGATACGACAATGGGTAAATGAACGGATGCCAAACGAGTGGGGAAAGGTAGAGCGATGGGCAGGGAATTATTGGTAGGGCCTCACTCAAAAGTCAATGTTATCAAATTGATACTGCCTCATGTTAGCCCTACAGGACAGAGTCAAACTTCCCCCTTTGAGTTTCTAAGACCATAACTGTTTACAGGAGTAGAAAACTCTCTTTCCCTTAGAGAGACTTATCGTCCAAACCATCACCACTACGCTGGAAGGGTTCCTGCTGGTAAGGCTATCAGGTGATGGGATCATAGGTAATAACTTTTACTAAAGAAAGTATCAGGATTCCTGGAACTGCCAGACATTCGATCTGGATTCAGAATGGGGCTAAGAAATATCATTGCAGGCTGAGCCCCGGTGGCGTAGTGGTTGTGCGCGGGACTGCGGCCCACTGGGACGGAGGTTCAATTCCAGCAGTGGGGCTGGGCCTCCTACTCCCACCACCGGAGAGGAGTGATGGCCCCCCTCCCCCCCAAAACAAAGAAATATCATTGCTGATATTTCTGGATCTGGGCTGAAAGCAGAATGTTAGAAAGATGTTTGTCACGCTTCATTTGCTACCCAAAGGTAAGAGGGTAAACTTCTTAGCTCCTTCGGCCCACTGGGACAGGACCACCACCTTCCGCAGTTTGTGGTCTGTGGGAGAATGCTGATGGCTCAGCCACAGGAGAGGATGAAGCCATGGCTGCTTGTCTCTCTGCCTGAGATAAACAGACATGGACTTGCCTCACGGGACTAAAGCTGCAAAAGGCAGCAGTCTGCAAACTTATCAGTTATTTCATGTTTCCAACTTTATCCTCGCCTCCCATCTGGGAATAACTTAGCTGATATGTTAATGTTTTTCTGTAAACCTTTAAAGAATTGTGAACAATCCTTTGTATAATCCTGTCAAGAGTCACAAGCTACGTGCAGCTTGCGCCTAATAAAGTTTAGGGACCTGGAGTGTCTATACTGCAGGGAACCCCAGTGCCTCAATGACATCTACGCTTTTACGTATCTATACGTTTTCTCATTACAGATCATGTCTCTTTCAAACCTGTTAGATTTGGAAGATAAGAGCTGGTCTCTCTATTTAAAAAATTGAGGGTTGTCTTTATATTATCTTACACAAAGGCATGAGACTGGGTGGCTCATAACAAACTTGTGAAAATTCAAATTCCACCTGTTCTCCTGTGGAACCTGTATGCACGCTAAGAGGCGGTCATTAGAACAGAAGAAGGGGAGGCCAACTAGTTTAAAATCAGGAAAGATGTGTGTCAGGATAGCAGCATTTCTCTTTTTTTGTGATCATCACTGCCCCCTGGTGGGAATAGGAGGCCCAGGCTTGCTCCTGGAGAGCTGCTGCTGAATATGAACCACCAACCCTGTGGGCCACAGTCCCGCACACAACCACTAGGCCACAGGGCCTCCGCCCGGGATAGCAGCATTTCATCATACTTATTCAGCGTGATGCTGTGCAAACAATCCAAGGAGCTGGACTATGTGAAAGAGAATGAGGCAAAGAGATTGTAGGCAGACTCCTTCACAATCTGCAATGCGCAGATGATACAATCTTGCTTGTTGAAAGTGAAGAGGACAGACTTTAGGCACTTGCTGATGAATTACAACACAATCTAAAGAAAGCACACACCCTCATAACTGGGTCAATGAACAGCACCATGACAAACAGGAAAGGTGAAAGTTGTCAAGGATTTCATTTTACGTCGTATCACAATCAACACCCATGGGACAGCAGTGAAGAAATCAAAAGGCACATGACAACAGCAAATCTTCTGCCAAGACCTTTAAAAAATGATAAAGAGCACAGATGTCAATTTGAGGACGATGGTGTACCTAATGGGGCCATGTTTTTGTTTTGTTTTTTCAATCATTTCACAGGCTCGGAAAGCTGGGCAATGGATAAAAAAGACTGAGGATGATTCGGCATCTTTGAATTATGTTGTTAGCAAAGAATATTGACTACACACCTTGGCTATAAGAAGAAGAAACATCTGTCTCAGAAAAAGAACAACCAAAATGCTCCTTACGACCAAGGATGCTGAGCCTTCATCTCTATCACTTGGACATGTTGTCAGAAGGGGCTAGTCCCTGGAGAAGGACACCAGGCTCGGTACAGCACAGCTGTCAGTGGAGAAACCCTTCCAAGGTGGATGGACACAGGGGCTGCAACAAGGGGCTCAGACATAGCAGCCCTGGTGAGTGTGGAACAGGGCGGGGCTTCTCTGTGGTCCATAAGCTTGCTGTGATTCAGGGTTGGGGCAGTGGTCCCTAACCACAAGGGTGCCTGGAGGTGAGCATGTTCATCTAGGGGAAGGCCCTGGGGGGAGTCAACTGTCTGTTATTGGTTCGTCATGAGATAAAAAGCTTGGGCAGGATTTAAATCAACCCACGGCTTCCTTGAACAAGAAAATCTTGCTATAAAAAAGAGGGGGGGGTAGAGGGCAGTGATGCCTAAAAAAACAATTAAAAAAAAAGGGGGGGGAGTGTCAGTTGAATTTTAAAATGTGCTCAATAGCCACACTTTGCGTGCCTACCTAATGGCATGCAAAGGTAAATGTGATACAACATGACTGACACTTGAAGGAGTTCTGATGACATAGTGGTTCATGCATTGAGCTCTTACTGACAAGATTTGCAGTTTGAACCCATCCGCTGTTCAATGGGAGAAAGATGAAGTTTTCAGCTCTGGTAAAGATCTACAGCCTTGGAAACCCACTGAGGCCCTGTAGGCTTTTTAAGACATGCAATTAACTGCAGGATAGTGCGTTTGGTTGGGTTTAATATTTACCCTTGAGTAGCAGAGATAAGATGTGCATTATTTGTATGTATAGGTAAAGTATAGTAGGTACCATAAGAAATACCAGACAAAATTTATACTATTATTCTATTAACGTACATTTTATTTTTATAAACATGTTCATTTAACTTACTTTGTAATCATACCTTATAATAACTTTCAATGATTAATCAATCAGAAGATACAGAAATAACAATGACAAAATTATTGAGACACAAAAATCGGTTGGAAAATCTCCTTTTCTGCCTGTCAACTTCATATTTATTAAAGTGTCTTTTATTCGCAAAAAAAGAAATATCAGACAATGAGAGAATATCCATGTGGGAAAATCTGATGATGTTACATGGAAACAATGCAGTTGAATAGAACTTGAAATGACAGGATCTAGTTGGGTAGAGTAAGAAAGAAAGACATTTTCAGTGAGACATGGGACAAGGGGTCTTCAAAGCGTTTGTGGAAAACCCCCATTATCTTTTCATCTCATTTTCTGTGAATTTTCATAAATAAAAGCAAAGCTTTGGAAATAGGAAAATAAGAACTATTAAGAGACCATTAAAGAGAAATGACAAATAGGGTATAAAAGTTAGATTAAGGGAGGGAAGCTCCAAGTATTTGAGGTCATATTAGAAAGGACCTGGATGCCAGACTATGAGTATGGTAGGTAGTAGGCACTTTATTGAAATGTTTTGGACTAAGTGGTCACAGGATTTATGCTGCTTTACAATAGAAACCTGGGAGCCTTGAGAAGAGGATCTCTAAGGAGGAAGAGTCTGCAGTGAGAGAAACTAGTGAGGATGCTATTTAAATGACAAGAAACTAATACCAACCCCCATTCCAAACCACTGCTATTGCTTTAGTGTCTATTCATCCTGCTTTGTGGGACTGAGTTGAACTGACCCCCACTGGATTTTCAAGATTACCTTTCCTTGTGGGAGCCACCTCTTTCTCCTACCGTGTCTGCTGAGTGTGAACCACTGACCTTAAAGTGAGATGAGAGCTTACTCACTGCGCCACTAGGGCTCTTTAAGAAAGTGATTGTGAGGAGCCAAACCCAGGGTGGTGTCAATGAGGTACAAAAGAAATGCAGAGAGGTATGATTGAGGCAGAATCCACAGGCCAAACCTCTGTCCGGATCTGAACAACAAAGGAAAGTCAGGCTTCCGGAAGGATGATGGTGCAAAACCCAGGTAGGGAGGTCAACAGGAAGAACTGGTTTGGTTGGTAAATGATGAATTTAACTAAGATTAAGCTACAGGTGCTCGGCAAGACATCCAACTAGAAATGTGAATAGACTATGCGGGTCTGCAACTTGAGAGCAAGGTCAAATCTAAGGATCTTAATTCTCAAGGCAACACCATAGCAATTCAGGAGCTATAAGAATTAAGAAGGTCAACCAGGGAGAGTACTTGGAGAAAAGAAAAAGCATTTTTTTTTTTTTTTTAGCTAAGAGAGAATGCTGGTGGCAGGGTTGTGAAAGAAGTGGTTGGGAAGGGCAAGAGGATGAAGAGGAACCATTGAAGTGGA
>PVJH01007313.1:0-93988 GCA_004026705.1 Nesogale talazaci
CTGTCCCACAGCTTCTTAGCCTTTTGGCTAAGACCAAGTGTAAAACACACCTGTCCTCATTCCCTCTCTTTTATACCATTGTCCTATTTTACTCAGTAGTTAGATCTTTCATCCTCCTGGTTGCCACGCTGACTCTAAGTGTTTCCCCCATTTGCATTCCATTTTCAAGCATGCAGTCAAAAAGGGGAACTGTCACCTACTCAGCTTTTCAAGTTGGTTCATGAAGTAGTCATTTGGGATAGCGCGGAAGAGAAGCAAGTGGGTATATTTAGAAGATTCTTTTATAATGTGGGAATCTGGTTCTATACAGCTCTGTCCTCACTTCCCCTCAGAAAGGCAAGTGCTTTGCAGTAATTCAAAGCTTAGTCATTCTTTTTCTTTTTTTTTTTTCCCTTTAATGTCTGGGCTGAAATGGCTTCTTGTGTTCATATTGAAATATAGATCCTTGCTTAGGAAAATCACAGCTGGCTGAACTGTCTCTGATGGGAGATGGGAGAATCTGGCTCTCTGCAATTTTCCAAGCACAAAAGTTAGAGAAATAACAATGCTGAAAGGCATTCAGAGAGTTTAGAACTCCACCAGATAAGTGTGGCTTTTTATGTTCAGGGCAGACAATGGCATGAAAAGATTAAACTCCAGTGGTGTCAGCATTCAACAGCTTCTCATAGCTGACCTGAAGAGACTTGTCGGTGACAATGGGGGAGCGGAGTTTTCTAGGAAGTGCGCTAGCCAGAACCGACAGTATTTTCCAGCCCGGAGAGTCAATAGGGGCTTTGTGTTGGTTTTCGAATACAGAACTGGTAAAAGCCCCCAACAGAAAAACAAACACCTCCCCCTCCAGATGTCGGCCCTCATAAAAAGCATCATGTTCTCTACCCTCATTCGTAAGACGTAAAAAGCAGAGTAAAACAAACCCAAGGAGAGTAAACAGCACCTTCAATGGCTCCTCAAATGCTTCATTGCACGCCCGAGTGGCCTGATGGGAGGCTCCTCTGCCGGGCGGAGGGCATTGTTCTCATTCCGACTCTTAGGCAGTGACCTAAGACCCAGGAGCTAATCGAGTGGTTTGTCTGCTCCTGAATGGAAACCTACCTGCCTATGAGCCTCCCACAAGTCAATCACCGTGATGTCTGGGGAGAACATTCCTCTGAGTGGGCCTTCCTTTATGCCAATGCTTGCACCTTTGGTTGGAAAAGAATGTTGCTGCCGGGCCGCTCAGTAGCTGGACAATTCTTGAGGCTCAGTCTCTTCCCATCCTCCAAAAGTGCGAAAGAAATGTGCCACCTTCCTTTGCCCAGGTGGGCTTTTGTTAGATTTATTTCAGGACCTCGGGTATAACTCTTCCGACAGCGTTCTTGGCTGGAATCTTTACTGAAGGAGATCGTCCAGATTATCTCCTTCCCATGGCAAAGCCAGGTGGTTTTAAATCCCCAACTTTCAGGTGAGCAGTCACACACATACTGTTTGTGTCACCCCCTCCAGCAAGAGAACAGCTCATCTTAGAAGATTAATAGTAATAGTTTAAAATATCTTACTTGTTAACAATATTCTTCCACCTAATATAAGGAATCAAGAAATCAAATGTCATATTGAGTTAGATAAATCAGCTACAAACGTCCTCCTTAAAGTGCTGAAAAGTCCTTGAGGATTAAGGTGTACCTGACTAAAGCCAGAGACTTTTCAATAGCCTCAGACCCCTGTGAAAGCTAGACAATGCAAAAAGAAGAGGAATCAATGCATTTGCATTACGGTTAGCCCCAAACATCGAAGGAGGAGCACATCTGCATTTCAAGGACAGCCAAGATGTGACTTAGACCTGAGGTTGGCATAACTTTATCTCATGTACTTTGGACATCCCACTGAGAAGGAGCCAGTCTATGAAGAAGGGAATCATGCTTGCTAAAGTAGAAGATCAGTGCAAAACAAAACAAAACAATACAAAATAGCATCTTCTGTGACAGAGATCCACGCAGGGACTTCTACAATGGGCACAAACAGGGCAAAGGGACAGGGCAGGCAGAGGTCACTGTGAGCTGAAACCCACTGAACAGAGCAGCAAATCAGTAAGCACTATAATGGGAGAACTGACATTGATGTCAGTCATTTAATTCTAACTACTGTAGTCTAGCAACGCCCAAAGCATTAGATGGCAGAGGGCTAGGCAGAAGAGAGGCAGACTCAACACAGATTGTGGACAGTACCCTCGTGCTATGAATACCTGTTTCAGGACCATCGAAGGTCCATTCAACAAGTGGCCCTTCTCCCCTCATTGGGTGCTATTTCAGCCTCATACAAAGAGTTTTTGTCTTAGAGTAAGGTGACCAGACATCCTGCTTTTTAACAATTTGTCTCGCATCCCAGGGCGTTTTAAAATTAAATATATTACAATTCTATTTTTGCATTCTATGAACATTTTTGTTGCTTCACATAGACCAAATTTTAAAGCAAGAACCTTCACCCCCACCCCCACCCCCAAGTCAATGGTGTCCCACTTAAAATCTGGTCACTTTATTTAGAGGGAGAGTGCAGCATCTAACCACGGGGAGAAATGGGTTCTAGAGGAGGAAAGGTTCATGTGCTAATAAGAAGGAGAGTGCCAGGAAGAACTCATCAGGTGGTCATGACCCTGTGTTTTTGTTGTTGTTGTTTGTCCTCCCCTCCCCATCCCTTTTGTGTTCAAAGAGTCCACAGGAATGGAGTTCAACTAAGCCAAATGAAAGAAAAGAGCTGTTTTCCTTCTCTAAAGGAGATGCTGATCAGACAAGCAGGGAAAGGACTAGGATATCTGTGGAGCTCTCAAAGTCTCAAGGCGTGATGAGTAGTCAGAAGGAATGAGCAGCAGCTAGAAAAAACTTTCTTAAGACCCTCAAGGACAGGTGGACTTCAGGTAGGTCGGCAGTGACTGGTCACTTGTGATTAGATTTTGGTGTAAACAGGAACCTGGCCACTATCCAAAAGGTTTAAATCCAACCACAGGTGCCTCCGAAGAAAGACCTGGTGCTCTACTTCCATGAAAATTGCAGCTAGCACACCTGTTGGGCACAAAGTCACTCTGACACATGGAATGAGTCAGGAGGTGCATGATGACCACTGACAGGTCTAAGGGAAGACACAGGGAGAGGGGCAAGCACAGACTCCTGCTCCTCACGGCCCAGGGTACGGGGCTCATTCTACCATGTACAGAAGGCACAAAGATGAAACACATCCTGTCTCAGCCTTTACTGCAGCCAGCCAAGTCAATTATTTCTTCCTTCTCTTGGCCCGTTCCACCTCATTTGTCACTTGTATCACTGCAACCTGTTCATTTTTCTTCCTACGCCCCATCGCAAGATGTGATTTAAACACCTGCCTTTCTGTGGGGCTGTGTGTGGGGGCCTGTGTTTGCTTTCAGTAGACATGAACTCTCCCATTAGATATGAGCTCCAGGAGGTCAGAGTCCCTGCCTACTTTGCCTCTATCCCAGGACCAGGCATTTTGGAAGTACAGAATCAATATTTGCGGAACAAAAGAATAAGCAGTCACAAAATCATTTTCTGAGTTCCACAGTCACTAGAAACCCCCCTGAGCAAACCATCAATACCTTTGTGGAAGACTCATCTATGTGCCAGAAATATAACAAGACGTTGGTTTTAAGTAGCTGGACCCACCACAGAAGATTCTCTTGATAGAACAGGAAAGAGAGTGTGTGTCTATCTTGTCAATAGTCAGATAACGCCTGCCTCTTTAAAGGATTAAGTTACTCAAATGAGAAAGTCCCCAAGGAATGCCCAACTGCAAGAGTGACCCAAACTTTTTTGAACCCATTTAAATCATTGGAGGAAATGACACTTTATTTTATCTCGGCGAAGATTCCCTTCTGGATCAGTCTTAATTATGGGGAGTTTTTTTGTTTGTTTGTTCACTTCAATTTCTTTGACTCATTTCACCCATCCTGCACACAAGACAGAAATAGCCTTTTGATACTTCCCCTCGTGGAGCCATGGTTAACTGTGTGGGTCCCAAGGGCCTCATAGGGAAACAAGGAAAGGGGTGGGCTCATATGGATGAGCAGGGGCCGCACGCATGGGAACATCTGCAGACCTGCCACAAGGTCTGAGGACAATCCACATTTGAAGACTCGTCTGGCCATCGGAGATGGAGTCCGTGGGTGCCCTCACTCTCTGAAGTCATGCTCCCCCACTCTCCCCGCCGTTACCCCACTCCCCAAGCCAGATACTCCAACCCCACCCTTCCTTTCCATTGCCTTGGAAGGGAGGACATGAGTCAGCATTCAGACAGACTAGGGTGAATGGCCTGGAGTCCTCAGAAAATTTCGGACACATCGCTTTGGAGAAAGTCATCCTTCCCACCTCCCTCTACCCCTTAGACAGACTTACTCCCACTTCCTGAACGCAGCTCTAGCTCGGCTGAACTTTAACCTTCAAAAGAAAATGAAGCAAATCAAGAAGAAAACAAACCATCTGGGGGGTTCAGGGGCCCTGGAGAGAGCAGCAGTGATGATCACCACCCAAGAGCAGTTGGAAGAAGAGCATTTGCAAAGAACTCCCCTTAACTGACCACGGTGAACATCTGGCGTTTGACAATGCTGGCTGGAATGAAACAAGACAGAGCGAGTCATCTTCTGACCAGCTTCGACTGGGAGCAGAGAAGTCAGACTTAATTTTCTCCTTTTTTTTTTTTTTAAAGGGGAAGTAGTTTGGAATTCCTTCTAGATCACCTGCTAAAAACTTCCAGGTGCTCTTTTAGACCCATGCATTTTGGAAGGATAAATGTTGTGGGTTTTTTTGTTTTGTTTTGTTCAGTTAACATTTGATCAGCCTCCACAGGCTGGGCTTTGCACTGGAAGACTAGGTGGATGTGTAAATGCCTCCTTCCTCCCCTCCCTATACATGTTACCCCCTCCCCCGCACCACCCTATGCCAAGTGCCTTCCTTGGCCCTGGCCTTTTGAGAAAAGGTGAACAAGGGTTGCTGCAGACAGCCTGGTGGATCAGACAGCTCTGGGGAGAAAATCTTCTTAGACTTCTTAAGAGGTAACCTGTTTCGGATTAGGAGCAAGGCCCAGACTTCATCTACAATTGTGAGCAACAAGCTGGACAAAAAGGGATATAGAAAATTTTGTTTCTTCAAATACACAATGGGGAAGGATTGCTGAACTCTTTATCAAACAGGTTGTCTTTGACTCACACAATCCCTCCGTGTGGTCTGTTGGCTCTTCCTTTCCCTCTTCCAGTGATCAAAGCGGAGCATTTGGAAAGGGAGAGTGAGCATTGAATGCGCCAAGATTGCTTGTGGAGTTCCCAATTTAAGGGCCTTGTTGCCAAAACAGACAGGAAGTCCTCCCACTGTGCATCTTTTTAAATAACCCATCTTGGATGAGAACAACTTGCACTCTCAACAAACAAACAAACAATTCAGATCTTTCTCTGGTTTTACAATGTGCTGGTAGAAACTGGGGCAAGGCTCTCCTTTGGAGGAACAGTGGAGACAGGTACCTTTGTAATGTCCCTGAAGGAAATAAATGCATCACCAAGTTCAAGACAGCAGTGAAGCCCCAAAGGCATTGGACTTCCAGGAGCTTCGGGTGGACCCTTGATGTTTCTGCTCCTCCTGCCAGTGTGGGCTTTTTCCGCCAGACTCCGTCCAGCTGGGCTTCATTCTTAATGGGGTGAAATTAGCCAGACTGTGATTAATCAGCAGAAAGATAGTGATTTCGATGTGCTCAGCGCTTATGTAGATTTTATAACAAGGGAGAATGAGCGTGGGAGGAAGATTATCTGTGTGTGTGTGTGTGTGTGTGTGTGTGTGCGTGCCTGTTGGGAGGGTGAAAGTGTGCAAAATGATAGGAACTTAATGAAAATCATTCCATATTTTGGAAAGACATCCCTATTTTCTTTAACTTAAAAAATATCATTTTCTTGGGGGCTCATACAACTCTTATCACAATCCACCCATTTATCCATTGTGTCAAGCACATTTGCACATTTGTTGCCACTATCATTCTCAAAACATTTGTTTTTCTATTGAGCCCTGGGTATCAGCTTTTCATTTTCCCCCTTCCCTTCCTCACAAACCCTTGATAATTTATAAACTATTATTATTTTTTCATGTCTTACACAGTCTGATATCTCTCTTCATCCAGTCTTCTGTTGTCTGTCCTCCAGGTTACATATAGATAATTGTGATTGGCTTCCCTCTTCTGCCCCCTTCCTCCTTTCCCCTCATTATTGGTCCTGAGGAATTTGTCTGTCCTGGAGTCCCTGTGTTTTCAGCTCTTATCTGTACCAGTGTACATACTCTGGTCTAGCCAGATTTGTAAGGTAGACTTGGGCTGATGATAGTGGGGGAACAAGCATTTAAGACTAGATGAAAGTTATAAGCTCCATCTGTGCTCTCCTGCACCCCACTTGGCTCATCTTCAACCTGGAACTGTTTTTTTTTAAACTTATGGATAACTCATATTGCTTCTGGCATGGGCATTGCCAGCCTGGGTGCCATTGAGCTCAGTAGGTTTTCTTGGATCTGTGATCCCAGCTTGTGAAATGCTGGGATTCTGGGCAGTCCACAGAATGAGTAAGACCTGGATTTGAGGCCTGGTGGGTTGTGTGACACATCATGGAGTGAATAGCCCTGAAGGTGCTATTTCTGGAGGGGAGAGAAGAAGCCCCATGGTCTCAGGTACTGACCTTCTTGGCAATTCTGGAGATGAAGTGGACCAAACAACAGGGATCTGATCGCTAGAGGAATGACTTTGCCACTGATGTTTGAGGTGTGTCTATACATGGATGTGGAGCCATGCGAAGATGAGGGGACAGGTGGCTTCTTTCTTTCCCCTTTATATTTCTTTCCTAATTTTTTGGAGCTATTTCAAGAATAGCTATTTCAAGCTATTCTTCTGGATGTACTTCTAAGGAGCTTTCTGGCTGCACTTCTTCCAAGACAGATTTGTTTGTTCTTTTGGCCATCTATGGCCCCTTTAAAATTCTTCAGCCACACCATGATTCAAATTCGGTGGAGTCTTCAGGCAATGTAAACCCAGAGACATTTCAAATATTAGCCAGGATCATTTTCATACTTCTAAATTCTGAACACGGGCGATTCTCAATATTAGTTGTGCTCATTGAGGGCTGGAATGAGTGGGCAATTGTTTCCTGTGCTCTCTTGAGAGAATTTGAAAAGTTCCAAACTCATCGGGATGGCCAAACCAAAAGCCAACCAAGAAAAGAAAAGAAAGCAATTTGACAACAGTCAAATTATCCAGATGCTGAGCAATCTGAGCCCGAACACCCAGGTGGGAGCAGAAAGTGGAGCAATCTCTTGGGAAAACGGGTTGGCACAACCCACTGAAGCGGAGTGTCCTCATGTCCGATGGCCCTGCAATTTCATACCCCAAAGAAATGTATGAACGTGTGCATAAATGCTATGTAGAAAGATGCTCCCAGCAGTACTGTGTTCAAGCTTGAAGCAATGCAGACATCCATCAATAGAGGGATGTATAAATAAATTGTGTAAGACAAATATACGCACAAATATGAATTATACAATGCACCCCCTATGGTCAACTTCTCCAACACAGATGGATTTCACCAACACAATGCTGAGCAAAAGAAGTCAAACCCAGAAGGATATATCCATTAAAATTCTATTTCTAAAGCTTAAAAATGGTAAAATTCACACATGATGTTAGAAATTCGAGTCTTGGTTCCCTCTGCGGGGTGGTAGTGACAGTGAAGGACCGGGTCTGAAGCTTCCAGGGTTTGGGTCCTGTTCTGTGTCCTAATCTGGGTGCTGGCTACAGGAGTATGCTCATTTTATGAAAATGCACTCGGCTTTACCTTCTGGTGTTGTGCAAATTCTATGTGCCTATTACAATGAATAGTTTTGCTTTTTGAAAAATATCTTTCAGTCAAAATTACATCTATCTTCTATTCATTTATCTTAAGGTATTTGATGTTACTTTTCCCTGGTGTGAGGAAAATGGCTACACTTTGCAAACTAAATTCATGGAAGCACATTGTGAACAAATCTAAAGGCTTCTCTAGATTTGCTTCAGTATCAAGCACCAACTTGGGTTCCAAGACTCGAAGTGATTTTTGTATACTTAAAAAATAAATACACATTCTAGGGTTACCTGTGGAATTTTCTCTAACCTTGAACTGGATAAGGCACTTAAAATTTGGGACAAGGTAAGGACAGGGGAGAGGAGATTGAATGACCCTTACTAAAGTGATCAGACATCCCATTTTTTGACAATTTAACAATGTCCTGCAGCATTTTAAAATGAAAATAAATGTATCACAATACTATTTTTGCATTCCATGAAAAATTTTGTTGCTCCATGTAGACCAATTTTTAGTCAAGAACTCCCCCACCCCACCTGCGCCGTCAATGGTGTAAGACAAATATAAATTGTGTAAGACAAATATATGCACAAATATGAATTATACAATGCACCCCCTATGGTCAACTTCTCCAACACAGATGGATTTCACCAACACAATGCTGAGCAAAAGAAGTCAAACCCAGAAGGATATATCCATTAAAATTCTATTTCTAAAGCTTAAAAATGGTAAAATTCACACATGATTTTAGAAATTCGAGTCTTGGTTCCCTCTGCGGGGTGGTAGTGATTGTGAAGGACCCGGTCTGAAGCTTAAAATCTGGTCATTTTACCTTAGATATTTGGTCAGTACTCCTTGACGACCTTGGTCAGTGTGTTCTTGCTGTTTCTTAGCACAGGCTTAACATTTTGTTCGTTAAATTTCTCAGTCTCCCCAGGGACTCTGTTGAAGCTACTGCCATCATTAGAGCAAATAAACAACCAGAACTCCCCCCCCCCCCCCCCCCCCGCACCAAGAATTATGCTAGTTAAGATGAAGTCTCTGGGTGGTGTGAAGTGGGCAAAAAGTGAAAAAAAAATGTACTTGAATGCTAACTAAGAAGCATGCCAGGCAGCCAGCGACCACTCAGGAGAAAGGC
Organism: Nesogale talazaci; assembly: GCA_004026705.1. NCBI lineage: Eukaryota > Metazoa > Chordata > Mammalia > Afrosoricida > Tenrecidae > Nesogale > Nesogale talazaci. The sequence goes on from PVJH01007313.1 coordinate 8,979, forward strand.
CTTCTGAAAACGTGGCCACTCTAAGCCCTGTGAAGAAGCGTCCTATCAGTCTATGTTCACAGACATAGGATTGCCAGCAATGGAGTCAACTTGATGGCAATTGGTTACTTAAAGAACAAACGCTATTGGGATGACCAAGATAGGTCCATAAAAATGTCATATATATTTACACAGAAGCAGATTTTAGACATTGGAGCAAAAGCTGCAATAGGCTACTCAAATGAACGTATACTTGTGAGGGGCTCTGGTGGAATAGTGCTTCTGTGTTGGGCTGCTATCTTCAAAGTCACCAGTTCGAAAACACCAGCTGCTCTGGGAGAAAGACAGAACATTCTACTCCCATGACAGTCTCGTAAACCCGAGTCTGTGTCAGCCTACACTTGAAGGCAGGGAGTGTTGGAAAGTCCAGGTAGCTCTGGGCAGTGAGCAACCCCAGTTTTGAGATCATTTGAGGATCCAATGGTTTGTTTGAGATAAGCTTCCATCTGATTTTGAGGTGCACATTCTGGGAAGGGTGACCACTGTGATCTGACAACCAGGGATCAGTCGCAGAAATAATTTTAACACATGTGAGTACATGTGTTAGAAAGAGGGAGTACTAATTAAACTCTACTTTTAAAAGCTCACCTCAGCTTCTGGTTCCCACATTTGTGAGGGTCTTAGGAATGAAATACCCCTTGAAGAAAGATGTACAAATATCTTGTAAGGAGTACTTCATAAATAATAAGACTTTAAATTAAGAAACAGTGGTAAATCTTCTCTAACTGACATTCACTGGTGCACCAGTAGCTTAGTGGGCTACAAGCTTGGCTGCTAACCTCGGGGTCAGCAGTTCAAAAGCACCCTAGACTCCTCGGGGGAACCCAAAGGGGCAGTTTTACCCTGCCCTCTAGGGTTACTATGGGTCAAACTCTACTTGAGGCCAATGAGTCTGGTTTTGGGGTTTGGTAACTGCAATTCAAATGTGTTGTTGTTGTAATAAAATAAATATCCTTCCTTCAATCTTTTGTAGCCACTCTTCGACAGTGCCGATGACTTTTTCCACCTACATCTTTTTGGAAATTTTTCACTGTCTCACAATTCCAGCATTTTACTGTCTTTGTTTTTTGGTGAATTTCCCAGTGGCTTCTGAGGTTTCCCATCTGCCTCATGTTCCCCCTATTACTCAAGGCGTCTTTTCTTCTTGTTGGGCACCACAGGGGACAGAAAACCTTTCTCTGCTCGTGGTTTTGAATACGCCAGGCTGCTACTCATCGAGCTCCGGTTCATGTTCTGTTCCTTGTTCCAGGTTGATTCCCATCACGCTCGTTGCCCACGGATCACGTTCGCTTGAGAGTCTTCTTATTGTTCAATCCAAGTCTGAATCGAGCTCATCATCTCCCTTACAACACCAATCCCCTCCCTGAGTTCCTTGTTTCTGACACAGTGGCCTTTTCTCATGGCTCTTCTGGCTCAAACTCTGAGATCATCTCTAATGCTACCCTTACTTTATCCTGGCCGGTTCTGAAGTGCTCACCCTACAGCCCTGAGAACACCCATTTCCACATTCTTCCTACCCTCAAATATGTCTCATCTTCTCCAAATTCTGCCCTCTTCCCACCTCATTTCCCAATCTGAAATCTCATCTCAGGGCCAGTCAAGGATAGCTCCTTTCTGGCCAACCTGCTTCATCCCTACTCCCGAATGTAATCTTCTATTGTTACCTAAAGCCCAAACAAAACCCACTCCCTTGAATTGATTCCATATAATAGGGAGCCTAGATAGATGTCTGAGACTGTGAATCTTTACAAGAGCAGACCTTTTCCCTAAAGAGCATCTCATGGGTTTAAGTCCCAGACCTAACACACCACTGCTGGTACATGTCCCTTGAACATCATCTTTTTCCAGTATTTTCCTGCATCTGGTTTTTGATGCTTCTAGAGGGTTCATTGTGCTTATTTGATTTCAAATTTTAAAACTGACAACTACTTGTTGAACATTAATGATGTGCCATATGCAATATTAAGTGCTAGTTGGTAATAGTGATAATTTTGAGCCAGTGCATTTTGAGTCAAGTGCTAGGATCTAGTACTTAAAAGTGATATCTTACTGCAATATTGCCAGTGATGACATCATTACTTCAGACATTGGCAAGGGCACCCATGGTGGACAGGCTTAATCTGGAGCTTCCAGATTAAGACAAACTATATAGTTCTAATAAAAATAAAGTCAGTGAAAAACCTTATGAGGGGCAGAACATTTTTTATGGTTTTACTTTTAATTCCCCCCCACCCCAAACAGGGAGCTAATCCAAGCATCACGCCATTCCTGGTTCCATCACATCAAGCGCTGTGTACAATTACTACTCAAATCAGTTTCAGAGCATTTTCTTCCTACTAGAACTCCTTGATATCAGCTTCCCCTTTCCTTCCCCTACCCCAAGTCCCAGGAACCCTTATTTTAGTTGTCTGTATAGCTTCACCTAGCTTGAGTTTCACATATCAAAAAAACATAGAAAACACACAACAGAGAGTCAAGAAGGCTACAGACAATGACAAAAATGCACCAGAGATAAACCCCACTATGGAAAAAAGACCCTCAGAGAATAGTGAAAACCAGATCAGAACCTTGTCTCATGTCATGCCAAAAGAGTCCTTCAGGTGGGAAGGCACTCAGAATCAACCGCTGAGGGACTCGAGCCCTGCAAGGACCGTGAGGGTGGCCCAAGACTGCGCTGGGTTTCATTCTGGGGCACATAAGGTAGCTCTGAGTCAGTGTGTGCTGGAATGTTAGGAGCCCCCAACAACAGCGAGCCTTTACTCCCCTGTGTCCCCATCTCACCAATAACCAATGAAGAGAAAGGATAAACTGTGGGCAATAGGGAGTACTCCTGTGTGCTAGGAGAGGCAGAGAAAGCCTAGCGAGTCATGGTCATACTTACAGCGTTGCCAGTCAGGAGAATAATAACTGATCTGGTGAGGAAACAAAACTTGCTATGGGCCATGCCTCCACTCCTATGTTACAGGACTTTTTTCTTTTTTGAAGAAGGAACCAGGTGGCATTCTGTAAGCCTTATCATCTCTAATGGATTGCTGAACTCTTCCTAATGGTAGCTTTTCTTTTTTTGGGGGGGAGGGGGGATTAAACTTTTATAGATTTACTGTTTGATATCTACTTAATATTGCATAATTTCCCTGAAGCTAAAGTTTCAGTTAAGCAATGCAAAGAAATACGTGAAATAACAAAACCATATCTGTTACTATGGATTTGACTCCAACGGATGGCAGCCCCGTGGGTCACAGCGAAGAATGGCTGCATCTGTAATGGAAACAAGTCACCAGGCCTTTCTGAAAGAGCGTTGGTGGGTGGGTTAGAATGGCGAACCTTTAGCAGAGAGCAGCTGAAGTTACTGGAAGCGGAATGTTATTAGAATGCACTCATGCCAGGGGTCTCACGGGCTCTGTGTCTTGTTTCAGGCTGGAAGGCTCATCCAATTCACAGGCACCTTCTTCCCAAAGAGCAAGAATCAAGAAACCAGGAAGGAGTCTTTTGATTCAGTTACATCCAGATGTTGGAAAGGAAGATGTTGGAAGAAGATAAAATAACCAAGCAAATTAATTTAAGAGAAAAAAGAGGTGAAAAAAATGTCATTGAGTTAAAAATATCCCCCCCCCCTTTTAAAGGGAGTTGGTGTGTGACTTTGTTCTTGAAGTCACTTTTATTTTCCTAACCATACCACGTAATAAAAGCCAGATGGGTCTTTGGCTAAAACTGACCTTCTGAGTCGTCAAGTGATGCATTTCCAGAGAAAGGCTGTCCATCTTGATTTCCAGCATCTGAAAATCAAAATTAAACTCATCACCATGGAGTCAAATCTGATTCATAGCAACCTTACAGGACAGGGTGGGATGCCCCTGATGACTTCGGAAGCTGTACATTTTTACGGAAACAGAAAACCTGAACTCGCTTCCATGGAGCTAGTTGGTGGTTCGAACTGCAGACATGATGGTTGGCAGCCCCATGCATAACCTACCATGCCACCAAAGTTCCAGCAGAGACCACCACAAGCCAGAGGCCAAAGCAAGAGATGGGGATGCTAGCGCAATTTAAATTATTTATCTCTTTGAAAGCCACCTCACTTGCTTCCTGTTCATCCCATAGAAAACCACTCCTTTTGGGGTCTAATGAGTATGTGGGTATTTACAAGAACAGACAGAGCCAAATGAAGCAAGGTTTGAAACTTGCAACAAGTCACAATGTGTTCTGCCCTTGAAAATGGTATAGAATGAAGTGGCAGGCCAATTTCTCTGTATAAATCTGATAATGAATATTGTCACTTTTACTGGGAGTGGTGGCACAAGGCAATGATGTGAAGTGAAATGATATATATAGTTTGAGACTCGCAGCCACGTTTCAAGAACTCAGGAATCAGGTGGGGTTCAGAGAGAAGAGAAGGCTCGAGCTAATTAATGCTTATAGCTAACATTTGTCTTAAGTTTCAGTCAAATGCTTTCTCATATTTTTCTAGTAGACTAACCAGTGCACTAATTGCTTTGAGCCTTATCTTGATTTACATATAATAAAACTTAGGATTCTGTGAGATTCTTCTACCCAATGTATTACAAGACAGGGTCTCTGTGCTTTCTATGATTGAGGGAATTGTGTGGGCAGTGAGATGACCAAAAGCAGATTATTGTCAATTGTTTTTGGCAGGACTAATATCACCTGGTGTTGAATACTAAGAAGTTGCTTGTGGTTTTTCGTGACAGTTTTCAGGATGGTCATGGGCCTGATGCTTTCCAAACCCTCATGAGAAATGATAGACTTTTGTATTTCAATGTTTATTCCTGACCCTTCCTCTCCATTTTAAGTACCCCAATGACCACATTTTAAAAGAAAAGGAAGCCCCCTCCCAAGAAACCCTAAAGTTTTTCTTCAGCAGCAGCCTGTCCAGATAACTCTCTCCAAAGTCTGGCTATGAAACAGAAGAGAAGGAATATAGCTTTGGAAGAAAAGAGATGATTATTCTGCTTTGTAAGCAAGAGAAGTTAACCAAGAGTAGCTTTAGAAGAAAATAGATAATTATTCTGCATAGCTGAAAAGAAAATCATAAAAGACAACATTCCATGAAAGTGTGCCTGGTTATTCACAGAGGGAGTAGACTTTCTCTTAGACCTTCGACAGAGAAGTAGGTAAACCCAGTTTGTGACTCAAGGAGCTAGCATAACTCACAGAAAAAGATAACCAAACTGTGCCACACATTGTTTTCCTTCTGCTGCCCTGGCAGAAGAAGCGTGGAAAAGAAAGTGTTATGTATTTCTCTTTCTCTTCCACTCCCCCCTTTCAGTTCTCATTCTCTTCCCACCATTTCCTCTCTGAAGCCTTTCCTAGTCTAGGTTCTAGCTTCTCCCTCAAGAGGTACAGGTGCCTTGTCTTTTCCTTGTCTCTATCATCCTCTCCACCAGATGTTCTTCATCTGGGCGTTGCAGTCTGGATTGGTCAGCCTGGCTCTCATTTCTCTTTGTCTTCCAGTCAGTGAATGATGTCGTATTTTTCGTAGGAACAATACTCCTACATAAAGAAAATATTGATTGTTTGCAGAGGCCTCAGACTTTTGTCTCATACAAAGGAAGCCCTTTTTTTTTTATATCCTCCTCTTGCAAAATAGCAGTCCTGGTCTTACTGTGATAAGGAACATTAGGCTTGTCCCACAGTCTCTTTCAGTACCAGAATTCCTATTAGTAGCAATTTCTCAGTCATCTGGAATGGTCAATGTCAACTCTAGTTGATTTCTGTTTGGGTCTCCTAAAAGAAATGGCGACACCCTCATGAGTGTTTGTCCTCTCATGCCATGTTTACAGTTCTAGCTACATTAGACAGCCAAGAGCCCAGGTGACCACTTTTGGTAAATATCACCCATAAAAATAATGGTTTAAGTTTTTTTTTTTTTTTAAACAAGCTTGTAGGTCAAAACCTTTGGTCTGTTTTCTGGAAATTTCCAGCTCTTGAGGACTCATCCAGTGCCCACATTCCAAGGACTTCTGGTAGGAGAGGGGAGGGGCAGCCGCAAAGAGGAAGGTTCCCCAAGAGCCAGAGTCACACCGTGGCTGCAGCAGTGGGCTCAGACTGCAGAACAACTGCGCAGGTGGCGCGGGACCAGGAAATGTTGCCTTCTGTTGTGCGTACGGTTGCTAGGAGCTGCAATTGTTGTTGTTGCTGTTAAAATATAATATTCTTCCAACATATCAGTTCAGAAGATAACCCTTAGAAATGCAAATACGTCAACAGGCTATCTCTCTTGGACAAAAGTCCCTGTTGGGGCATAAAGAGAATCCCTTCCCCACCTCCCTCCAAGGTGTTTACGCTCTCTTTGCTGTTGTGCTGCCGCCAGAGGGAAAGGCATTTTCGACCTTGAGTTTCAAGAGGCTGGGGGATATATGTGGGAAGCAGTGCATTTATTACATTTTAGAATGTTAAAATGCGACTCCTGATTCTGCTCCTGACTAGCCGTATGACTTAAGCTTAATCACCCGGCACTTCCAAGCCTCGGTCTCTTCATGTACCAAATGAGCAGTTCCTCTCCAAGGATGCTGCAGAGATCAAATGAGATCAAGTATGTTGAAGCATTTTTAAAGGCCACATAAAACTCAGGATTTAATAGGGATTGTGGAGTCAGAACAAAGGAAGTAGGATGACCTTAATGGTATTGTTAACACCCACCACCACTTTGGTCTGCCCTTGCTTTCATCTCTGTATCCTTAGCCTCCGACATAGAGCTTGACAAAGTGGGCTCTCAAGTGATGATTTCCAATGACCATCTCTTGGAACAGACGCCAAGGGGCCCCATCACATTTCCTGTGGATCCAGGTGATGATGGGCATATCACGCACTGCCCGTTCTGGGGGCCCCCCGAAGGGTTGTATAGTTCTAGAATCTCCTGATAGTCTGAGCCTCCACACTCTCTCAAGCAGACAGTCCCAAGGAGACTTCTTGATTGTAACTCTATCTTTGGGATGCTGATGACTAGATTCCTCACAGCAAGTTCAGGATTGAGAATGAAACTCTGGGAGGGGTGGCGAGAAGAGTGGGGTGCTTTTGGAAAAGAGGCAGTGAGAGTGAGCTAGGCCAGTACTGGCTGGGCATAGGCCACAGGGAACCAGAGGTGGAGTGGGGTGGGGAGGAAATAATGATCACAGCAAGCTGCTGTTGCCCTGTGGCCTGGCACTGATCACTGGTGTGGACGGTGTACACATCTGGTGTGCTCTTTCAATGGTATCCACCAAACAACCAAGCACTAACCTTATTACAGCCTCATGCAGAAGACTTTTCACTGAAGGTTTCTTTTTAAATTAGAATAGTAACTTCACCAAATCATTCTTGTTTTGGCCTTGGCAGCAAGAAATCTGCCTAATAGAAATTGGATTTTTTTAGTATTTTTAGAAATAAGGTTTCCATTTTGCTGTAATATGATCTCCTTCCAGATAACTTTGTAAGAAATGACTAAGCAGAAGTCTCTTCCTTTCCTTTGTTCTGTCTCCAGTAGTAGAAACACTCATGAACTAGTATTTCAGAGAACACAGTTCTCTCTCTCTCTCCACCCACCCCTGCCCCCCTCCCTCTTTGCTATCCGGCTGCAGAACGTCACTACAGAGAAAGTCAAGTTCTGTGATTCCCTTTCCTTGTTAGACTCTGGTAAGATTCAGGAAAAGCTGTAGGACTTAAAAAGGAGTGTCCTTCTAGTCCCTGTCCTGAGTGCTGTTCAGAGCCCAGAGAGACCACTAGTGTTTGCTTTGGTGTGATAATTTGCATCAGCACAGCATCAGCTGGGCTTTTGGTTGCATTATGAAAACAGAGGACTCTGTCCTCCTGAAACTGTGCTGAGCCTTTCTCAATAACCCAATTGGACCTCTGTGGGAAGGTGTGGGACTGCGTCACCCTAGTTTGATAGCATAACCTGGAACACTGGGATTATACACAAACAACGTTGCAGCTTGACGGAGAGAGAGAGAGAGAGAGAGAGAGAGAGAGAGAGAGAGAGAGAGAGAGAGAGAGAGAGAGCTGGGACAAAATCTGGCAGAAGCAACGTGGATCTGATGCTTTGGCTTGGAACAGGAACAAGGCATCCGATTTTAGAGCACTCTGCCTAAAGAGCTGAAAAAATAAAAATAAAATAAAGCTTTTGTTGTGCTTTAATCCCATAGAAATAAATGAGAGAATTAGAAACAGATTAAACCTCTTGTTCAAGATCTTCCTTTAGACGGTGTCAAGATGAAAACCTCTGTTGGAGCTTGAAGAATGCCCTAATTTGTAGAACAGCTCATTAAAGCATCTTATAACCTGCATGACCTACTGTGGTACTCTAAGAGGGAAGCAAAGACTTCAGTGCCTGCAGGCGGGAGGCACCACTCCCCGATCCTTGAGGTGCATTCTGCTCTATCCACACTGCTGTGTTCTACTGGGTTCCCAAATGCCTCGTTGTAGTTACTCTGATACTAGGGATGAGAGTAATTGCATCAGGTTATGTAACAGGAGAACTGAGCAACGGCTTGTCAAATCATCATTTGAGGCTTGCCTTTTGTCACTTCAGACCCATATCATCTGTTTTTCAGATCACATATGCACGTACATAAATATCATATGTAAGTATCTAGTTGCATATAAATATATAAGCATCCTATATAACTTGAAAGAATCCATTTTACAATGGGTACTATTATCAAAAGAATACAATTATATCCATGCAAAGGGACTTCCATCACAACACTGAAAGTCATTTTTGATGCTACATTTAGGTTTGACATCAATCGTGAAGCATCGGTGGTGGTTGTTGTGAATGTGTGGTATGGCCCATACCCTATGATCTTTCCTTGGGGCTTGCAATTAAGTGAGTAATGATCTTGGAAGGTTAAGTAGATAATACGATTGTGAAAACCTATTAAATCCAATTACTTTTTTTTCCATGACCATGAAACACAATCTCTAAAAGCCAAGGTTGTGCAACTCCCTGGAAGGCTCATGGCTTAGTTCAGCGTTGCATCTAATGAAAACAAAACCAAAAATAAAACACAAGTGATCCATGAGGCTGGCTCTTTGAGCCTCATTGCTCATAATTGTAAACATCTGAACTACAGGATTTTCAGGAAAAGTTCTGCCCTGCAAGACATGAAGAAAGTTAAGAATAACCCAGCTCGACTGGTGTGTTTTGACTGGTGATTCTTCACGACACTCCTCATGGTTCTTCCAACTTAGGTAAGAGTGGTAAGAAGTTTGGCTTTTATGTAAATCTCCAGGGCTGACCAAGATCCAAATGGGGGGCTTTCCCCATGACATGCCAGCTCTGTCCCTGCATGACGACCCTTTGAGGGGTTGAGATGCTGACCCCCATGGCCGCTGTTACCCCTGGGACATGGGTGCTGTTCCTGGTGGCCATGGCACCTGATACCGAGGGAAGAGTGAGTTGTGACAATCCTTAAGTTGCGTCAGGGTAGGAGGTGCTCCAGTGGCTTGACTGTCTTTGTTGTCACCTGATTTAATTACCCTGAAAGGGCGAGGCGCCTTCTGGTGAGTGTTCTTCAGATTGTTCACGCAGCACCCTCTCAATAACAATGATGATAATAATAAGTGTTTCCTTTGCTAAAGGCATCACCTCCCACGTTTACCTTTATGACACCTATCTAGGCCAGTACTTTGCTTATAGATCTGGCTTCCTCTTAGCCCAAGAACAATGGCTTGCCATTCAGTTAAAAAAAAAAAAAAGAGGATTATATCTCTCAGTTATGGAAGACTGAAAGTTTAGGGAGCAGTTTTACACCCATTAGTTCCTTCTCCTGAGATGAAACTGTGAGCTAGTAATCAAGTCATCCTTTCTCTTTCTACCCTATTAAGAGAGTGAGATTGTGAGGCCTTGCGTGCTAAAGATCAAAGGTCCCCTGTGCAGCAGTGGTCAAGCCAGCATGACAGCCTAGATCTAGTACTAAATCTGAGACGCTCTTGTTCATATGTCAATTATTTGGTGGCAGAATTATTTACATTTTTTAAAGCGTAGAAGTGACTTGATAATACTTCATGAAGCCCACCAAGTAGCCAACCAAACCACCCACCACAGCCCAACTCATACCCACCGTACACAGTGGTAGCAAAGGTATGGTCTGTCTTTACAGGAGCAGACAATCTCTTCCTGGCTGGTGGGTTTGAACACTGGGCTTTCACCTCAACCACAGCATTGAGACTAGAGCAACTAATTCTGCTGGTACCATTGCCACATAGACATGTCCTCTGATTCATATCAGTTACAGGGAAAGAGGTAGTAGATGACTACTTAAGGAAGTCCTGAGAGTGACTATGCTTTATGAATCATTTAAAATACACAGGGACCTTAATGTTCCTTAAGAGGAGATAGCATGCCTCTTGGTGTTGTTTTCAAATTCTGGGATAACCAGAGATTAGTGTCACTGTAACCTAACACTTGAACTCCTCTTTCTCTCCACTTAAGCACCCACCTACTTATGGGAAACTGAGTCCAAAAATTACTAAGTGATTTACTTAAGGCTATATATTTCTTCAGGGAGCTCTGGTGGCACAGTGACTTAAGGATTATACTACAAACCTTAAGGTTGGTGGTTCAAACGCATCAGCAGAAGGATGGGACTGTTTCTGGGAAGAGTTATTTTCCCTTAAGAAGCAGTTTCACTCTGTCCTGTAGCGTCAACAGAGTTGGAATCAACTCAATGGCAGTGGGTTTGCACATTAGTTCAGTAAAAGATAGACCCTGTTTCAATTTTTAAAATGCTATTATAAACAATGTAGTCACTTCTTTTTCAGTGAAAAATGTCATTATGTGTGTGCTTTTATTTATGCTTATTTTTTATTACAGTGAAAATATACATGGAAAAACACTAGTCAATTCTCTAATTCCTACATGTCCTCTTCAGTGATGTTTGTTATGTTGTTCCTATGGTGCAACCATTATCACTATGCTTTTCTGAATTCTTCCACCACTATTCATATAAACTCAGTGCTTCATAAAGAAAAAGGTTCCCTTCCTCCAGACAACTAATAATCTTTGATATATATGTGTATATATATGCAGATATATTCTTATTTCACATAGGTCAAAAGAGCATCATTAAACTCTCTAGCTATTGATGTCATTATTTCTCATTATAAGTCGCATGGAGTGACTTGGATCAGGATTTTTTCCCCCAAGATAAATATATAGCAATATTTCTAGGTTGTGGTAAATGCATTGTCTTCTGGATCCCTGTTGGTCAATTCCCCTTGAGGGAATTGCTAAGCAAAGAGCAGAAGCCTTAATCAAGGCACCACAGGCTGTACTTCAAGGGTGAAGGGTTTGACGTGACTGAGGTCTCATTGACCGTCAGTGGGGTGCAGGCCTTTCATCAAGGGGCGGTGTTGGCTTGCTTGCTCTTTAGATGGTGTATGTCGAGGTTGTTGTTCATAAACACTGCAGCAGAGACTATTTCCTGACTCAAAAATCCCTTTGACATTCTAGCAATGACTCACAGAGGCTCTTCAGGCCCACGAAATAGCCAGTGTCACCTTCTGGTATTTTCAGCCTCTGCCTTGTTGATTTGGTTTGGACCTTTCACATGTAAAACATGTAAAAATGTAATGCCTCTTATTCCTCCTGGATTAGTCCACACTCCTGGGAGGCTAATTCTCTTTCCTAAGCCAGCTTCAGGCACCCTTTGACTCTTGCTATGTGGATCATCCCTGACTCACTGTTCTCTCCTCGGTGTACAGTGCCTCTCGGGGAGTCTGTACCAAGTTGCTTTCTTCTCTGGCTGCTCCAGTTTTGTCTTCTGGGAGGCGAGACTCTAGATTGGTGTACTCTCTTCTCCCGGGGAATACTGAGCTCGTATTTAATCTGACAGATACATATTGAATGGTTTATTGCTGAGCTAATGCTAAACCAGTGTTTAAACCACTGAATTAATTCCAACTCATGGTCACCCCGTGTGTGTTAGGGTACCACTGTGCCCCAGGTGGTTCTCAAAGACTCTTCTTTCTTCTGAGACACCCCTGGGTGGACCCCCACCACCAACCTTTTTGTTGGAGATGGAATGGGCTTGATGGGAGTGAGTTTGCTTTTGGTTTTTAGTAACGATTTGTGCCCCTCAGAAACTTTAGCTCTGGTCATGGGATGAGAATTTGCTAAGATTCTTTCTTCCTTCTTTTATTTCTTCTTTCCCTCCTTCCTCATCTTTCTGCCTGCCTCATTCTTTCCTGTGCTTGGTCTGGGGCTAGCACAGTGACTAGAGCAGATGTGGCCCTTACTATCATGAAGTTAAGATTTAACCAAACATTCAGAGAACTTGTTGGGGAAAACGGGATGATGATATTTTGTCTCATCAGAAGAGCTGAATAATGGATGGAAAAAGTCTGGTTCCCCTTTTCCATCTGAGGAGCAGAGTTGGAACATAAGGAGCTCGTATTGGAAAGAAGGAGCACAGTATTTGGAGAGGCGCTCAGACTTCGGCTTGACCGTTTTAGAAGCTACATACCTTTGAGGGAGTTGCACACACACACACACACACACACACACACACACACACACACACAGGCCTCAGACAGCTCATCTATAAATAAGGGTGGTTGGGAGGATGTACTGGGTTGTAGGAAAATACTTCTCGCTATTAGGCAAGCCTTTCACTGCACTTGACACCACAGAAATGCTTATTAAAATGGTGTGATATTGTGCCTGTGTTATGTGAAGATGCTTCTTAAATTTTTGTTATACAAATGTGAAGGATTCTGTTTATGGAGCATGCCACACTTTTTTTTTTCCTTCTGCAAATCTTGACTGGAGTCATTGCTGCCTCCCGTGGAGCGGGCTGGTAGGCGGTAGAATGCTTCTCTGTGGGCAGACCATGAATCCCTGTGTATGCTGGAAAGAACACCCCCTTGAAAGCACATTTTATTGACTACGTTGAATCAGCGTGTTCTGAAATGACACAGAGAGTGCCTGCATGAGCTCATAACATTTCCAGTTGAAGTCACTCTTGTTTGTTAGGTAGAATATGCGACCATGATTTTTTTTTTTTAAGAGTCTGCTGTTCAAGAATGAAAGAGATCTTTTTGTCAAAAATCTGCTTTCTGAAAAAGGTAGAGAATCCCTCCCTCCCCAAAGAGTAAAACCCCAAAGAAATCCCTTCCCGAGCTTGGCCCTCTATCGTTCTTGTTACATTTTCTATACAATTTAGGGGCCTGCTGCTCTGGTTAGCAGAGCCCCTGACACTCAGGTATGCTGCTTCAGCGTGATTAAAGGAGGGCTGAAATGGTCAAAAGCCCATCTAGTTTGTCCACTGGTGATATGAGGGCCTGTGGTGCTGATCTGATTAAACATCATTCCCTGCCACCCCGCCCCCCTTCAATTTGTTGAGCAGTAACAAATGGCTCCCTAAGCCCTCCTGATAAAGCATGAAACTCACATGGCAGGACATGTTAAACCAGTTCCTGTGGGTGTCCATCACCATGTGACAGCCACCTTAAAGCACACGTCGCTTTCACTGGGAGCCTCTCTTGGTGCCCTGTGTTGCAAGCCTGTTTCCCATTACATAAGTCAGAGTGGCTCCTTCCTTTGCCCCAGCGGAGCTGCCAGACAGCGTATGCTCTAGTCTATGAACTTTAGCCCTCGCTCTCTCTGTGGTTGCAGATAGACTGGCTCCCTTTAGAGAAAGTCTCTTGTGGGCTACTTCCAGGCGAGTTGTGATCCCATTCACAATTCACAGGTGCACTGGTTTTAAAGGTGGGCTCTGCATAGCCGTGAAGTCAAATCCAAGGGGGTCACTTTTCATTTTCAGAAGTCACAATCAGCCTAGCAAACTGTGCCAGAGACCTCTTGGGTCACAGAGGGCCCATCAGTCATCCTGGACCTGTTTCCTGGTTGAAATGGGGAGAGTTATTGAGTGTTGGTCTTCGACAGCAGAGTAATTGACCCCTGCTAATGCCCCTCTACCTTCTCATTTCTGAGAAGTGCCTGCCTGGATCCGTAGATGGCATATTGCAGTAGAGCCTACATGGAAGCCAGCAGGGAAACCTGTTTTCTCCATGGCATTTGTCTTTAATAGTAAGGAATGCAGATGACATTCCTGATGGTGATGGTAGACTTAGAAGATCCAGGGATTGGCCCTGTCTCAAAATCCAGGAGCAGGCAAGATGACCTCCAGCATTTGATCCGAAGTAGTGCTTTGAAGTCTACCTTTGCTACAAACTTACCAAATGATCTATGACTTCCTCATCTGGGTATGGAACTTACATGTTGACGTCCTGCCCTCTGGTGTATGTTCCTCTTCCCTTCACCCAGAGACTCTAGATTCTACACCAGGGGTCCTCAATCTATGGCCCGCGGGCCACATGCAGCCCACCGAGGACATTTATCTGGCCCACTGGGCATTTTTGCCGCTGCTGCCTGTTCTGCTTAGCAGCCAACTCATCCTGGGCCTGCAGTGAATTTGTTTATGCTTTTTTTGTTTTGCTTTTTTAACTATAGTCTGGCCCTTCAATGGTCTGAGGGACAGTAAACTGGTCCCCGGTTTAGAAAGTTTGTGGACCCCTGAGACTGTCAGAATGCCCAGGGGAGGGGATGCGAAGCATCAGGTAGAGCAACATTAGATTGGAACCCCAACTGATGTGTGCATGTCTGCCTTGGTGTAGCCTAACTGGAGGGTCAGCAAAGTAGGTCGGGCGGAGTCCTGAGGACCCAGCATCCAACAGTCTTCCCTCCTGTCTGCCATGGGGCCACTCTTCCTCCAAATTTGGTCCAAACCCTTCACTAGAACTGGTTTCTTTGGGTTTGCAACTTAAAAAAAATAGGGCATGAACAGACTATTCCTACACTGCACCATGTTAACTGACAGAGGAGGGAGGACTCTGTGAGTAGGGGAAGCGTCTCCTTTCCTCTGTCCATTCAATCAGAGGTGGTAAATGCCTCCTTGGTGGCTGAATCTGACTCATTCTTGCTCTCTATTTGATCTGCTTAAATGACATGTAAATCAAAGAGTTAGAAAATAGCAAAAGATCAATCAACCTATAGAAACCACACAAGATAATGTTGACAGCATTTACCAAGTCAAGATTGTCAAGAACCATCCAGATATGTTCACTTTTATGAATAGATGGAAGATTGGATCACATTGGGACTTCTATTGCACCAGGGTTGCAACTAGTTAGAACTCAGAGATCAGCATCTCATCAAACAATTCCAACACTCTCCATGGTGACACATCCCACTTGGTCCATTTTATTATTGACATTGTGGGCCTGACCCCTATAGATATTTCACAGTGTGTAGACATTTCACAAAATGTCCTGGGGTTCAACTGATCCGTTGAGTTGGCAGTCATTTGTATAAAGCGCAGAAGACCTGGATCCAATACCAGCCGTTTCACACATAGTGAGAAGCCTTGGGAGCTAAGGGAAGCCTGAAGTATGCATGAAAGGGAGACTCAGGAGAGAGGTTCTGTGGTATTTCCTGGGCAACCTCAATGATGCCAAGCCAGAGCAGTGGGGCAGGCAGGCACCTGGAATGGAGTCTGGCAGCATGATGGGGTGGTGTCCCAGGAGGGAGGACCTGCTTTTCTTCTCACTTGTTTTAGGTCACTAACCCACGGTTACATCAAAGTCCTGCTCTTAACATGGCCTCTTAGCCCTGACCAGGCAGCCTAGGTGATAAATGTATAACTAATGTAATATTTCATCTTCTATTTAGAATTCTTATAATTTCAATGAAAGTATCTTCACCCTTACCTCTTTCAAGCCATGAGCAGAAGATGATGCTTCCTGATATTTTGGATTTCCATGGTTCTTATATTTCACAACAGGATTTCTGCTTCGTCAATATTTTCATGTCCTAATAACTATAATCAAAGTTTGGGTTGGTCATACTGTAATAAATAGTCGCCCATCTGGGACATAGCCTGTAAAACAGAACAGGAAACTCCACATCATATGGAAAGTTATACTTTTAGTTTCATAACTCAAATTTTGCCTAACAAAGATAGCTCTTATTGAAACAGCCCTGACAGCACAAGAACTGTATTTAAATATTTTATGAAAAAAATCGTATCTTAGTACAAAGTGTTTTTCCGATATGTCATCTTTTGGTGGTATAATGTTTTTCTGAAGTAGATAGAGAAGTCACTCTTGCAACTGCTTTATAAAAGAGAAATTTGGGGTTCAGAAAAATTAAGTAACCTACCTCATGTCATACTATTAAGTCTTTACTGGTTCTCAGGGTTTCTGCTTCTAACTCCTTAGTTCTTTCTACCCTCCCTGTGCTACTTCTGTGTGTCATGGGGTGTGTGTGTGTGTGTGTGTGTGTGTGTGTGTGTGTGTGTTTGGCAGAGTGCTTGCCAATTCAGGAAGACAGGTAGGAAGAACAAGTAGGTTTGAGATATGGTAATTTCTTGTATGGAGATTATGTGTGGTATTTCAGTTAAAATGCAGATAGTCATTTAGAAATGTATAGAAAACTCTTTGCAGTGGGGGGATTCCAGTCCAAATAATTTTAGCAGCTTTTTAAAATATAGATTCATAGCCTATAACAAAATAATATTTGGATGAGCTGGTTATAACCTTTTCCTATAATGGCTGACACTGTACAGTGTTCTCCCTAATTATTAATATGCAGTGGCTGTCAGTATCGCCTTGATGTCAATGGACTTGTTTTCTGTCTGCTTTAATGAGTTTCAATGACATTTCCAATAGCTAGCACGAAAGACCTGGCTGTCTCTGAGTTTTCAGCCAGGGAAAACCTTCTGGGTCACAGCGGGCTGCATTTTGTTCAGCTGTTCATGGGTTGCCATGGTTGGAGAAGGGCAGGTTGACTTGAGAACAGCTAACATCACAAGCTTTCTTTCTAACAAGGTATACCTCCCCCAGACCACCCGGCCAAACCTCGCAGTTTTGCAATCTGATTATTCAGCTGCTGGTGCCAAGAGTCATGTGTTTCCATCTGTCTTCACATTTCACGTAAGCTACCACCCATCCTTTTGTCGTTGCTATTGTTACTTAGGAAAACAATAACAAGCAGCTCACACAAAACAGGCCAGTGGCTGGAACAATGGGGAAGTGATCAGTCCACGTTGTTGTCGGGTTGCCATCAAGTTGATCTTGACTCAGGGTGACCCAGGGTGCAGAGCAGGACCGCTCTCCACGGTCAAAGGCTGTGACCTTCCAGAAAGAGGTTTCCAGGTCAGTCTCCCCAGGCTCCTCTGTGTGTTTTTCAGCTGCCAACCTGGTGGTGATTAGCCCAGTGCATAGCCATGTGCACCACCCAGAGATCTGACTGTCCATGTTGTTGTTGTCTTGAATTGACTCTAACTCATAGGGACCCTGTTGAATGGAAGTTAAGAAACCCTGCCTTTGTTACTTCTGAATCAACGCCACAGAGTTTGGGTGCGAGATTTCATTGCTCTCTGAGTTTATTTTCTCAACTGGAAATATGTTAGACCTTTGTTAAATGAAAATGACACGTGAATCTAAGTTGACTGCCCTTTAGAATTGGTTGTATGTTTTAAAAATATTTGACCAGTTTTGGGCTATTTTTAAATGTACAAATGTGCTGGACACAACAGATGGATGTATGGATCGTGATGAGTTGTACAAACCCCCAACAAAATGATTTTTGAAAAAGGGAATGACCTATCTAAATGTGCTTGATACCCCTGATATATGAATAGTTATGAGTCCCCAATAAAGTGATTTATTTAAGAAAAGAGAATCCTTGAGATGTTTGAAGATTTTTCAAGAATTTTTCTTTCTTTCTTTTTTTGGGGGGAGGCATCACTGCCCTCTGGTGGTGGAAGTAGGAGGCCCAGCTTTGCGCATGGAGAGCTGCTGTTGGATTTGAACCTCCAACCCAGTGGGCTGCAGTCCCGCACACAACCACTACGCCACCAGGGCTCAGCCCCCCTGATTTTTCAAGAATTTTTAAGGATGAAAACTGTGGCCTCTCTCTTAGGAAGCTATAATTCTTGGCTAAGACAGGAGTACATACTAAATAGGAATTTTAAAAACAATGCTTTAAAATATTTTAATGACTTGTTTTGAAAAACTTATTTTATGAGGATATATTTTAAAAATTAGATGGTGTTTTTTAACAGTTGCTATGGCATTTCACCCACATATCATACAAGTCAATATTTCAATCATATCAAGAAGAGTTGTGCAACAGATGATATTTTTATGCAATCTAGAATTTTATTTTATTTCATGATGACTTTGTTTCAATCAAGTGTTTATTTCATAACTTTTTAAAAATAATTAAAAAACCATTTTAAAATTATTTAATAATTTTTAAGAATTATTAAAAAAATAAAAAGCACACAATTCTTAAAAACTTCAACTTACGTTATTTTCAGGAAAGTGTGCTATGCAGGGTTTAAACATGGGATAAGTGTTGGCTTACCCTGGTAGAAAGAGATCATTTCTACCCATGTAGAAAGAGATCATCATTCAATTGAGCTGTCCTGCTGAATTCTGGCTTACCTGTACTGTCTGACTTTCATGTTCTAAGCAGGCTCCAGGGAATGCATACTTCTTTCTTCTCCATGTTCTGAGACTCCAAAGACTTTACGCAATCATTTCTCCAAATGAAGTTAACAGAAATGAAATGCACCAAAACGCCAATCTCTCCCTATACACTTCTTCATAGCAATCTTACTCATGGCAGTCTTAGCCTGCTCTACCTATGTTGTGTTTGT
Source organism: Nesogale talazaci (assembly GCA_004026705.1). NCBI lineage: Eukaryota > Metazoa > Chordata > Mammalia > Afrosoricida > Tenrecidae > Nesogale > Nesogale talazaci. The sequence goes on from PVJH01007313.1 coordinate 27,683, forward strand.
GTGTCCTTTGAGAATTCCCACCCAACCCAATGTCTCTGATCAGGCTGTTCCCATATTTGAAATATCCTTTCTTTTCCTTTCTACTAAGGGGAGTTTGCTCCTCTTTTTAAAATCAACTGTGCACTGTGCTTTATTCATCTTCTTTCATCCGGATGGATGTTTCCTCTGAGTCCCTAGGGAGTCTGTACCTGTAGAGTTTATTGTGTTGTGTGAACTCCTGAATCCACCTTGCATCTCCATGTTGGCCTTCATCATTCCTTTATGGGATTTTAGAAGCTCAAGATGAAGCAGCCACAGATCTTTCTCTCTAGGAGCTTACAAGTTAATAGCGACAAGAGGTTATGTTTAATAAATTATATTGCATGGTAGGAATGTCTTAGGAGATGGAGTAAGAGGTCACATGAATGATGGGCAATGTCTAATGTACACAGGAGCCCCTGGGACAATCCTTGGTATATACCCAAACCCTAAACCAAACCCACTACCACTGAGTCCATGCTGACTCCCATGACCCCCCTGTAGGGCAGGGTAGAACTTTGAAACATTTTTTTTTTGAGTTTCAGTGACCATAACTCTTTATGAGAGTAGAAAGCCTGGTCTTTACCCTGGTGCTGAACAACTAGAAGGTAGGGGGAGCAGAGAAGGGTAATGAGGAAAATGCCCAAAATAGCCTTAAATGTTGATCAAACAGGGAAGGCCCCGAGGAGTGGAGAGAAGGCAAAGGAAGGAACTCCGTGGAGGCCAGTGAGTCTGGATCTTTGGGTCCCAGGACGCTTTACGTCCACAACATACATTTAGGACTTCTAGAGAACTTCTTCTTTTTATTTTGAAAACGGATTTTACTGTACTAAAAATTCAAAGTGAGAAATTATTTTTCATTACATCATTTTAAAAGAACAACTAAAGCCAATGACATGATAATCTCTTGATACTGTCTTCTTAATGAAAAATTGACAATACTTTTCAAAACAAAATCCCTGAGTGAAGAGTGACATTGTTTAAGATGTTTGCAAATCTCTCCTTTTGGGGGTTTCCTAAGAGCAAGCTGGATTCTTTATTCACTTCTTCATTCAGTCTATTGCTATCGTGCAGGCCATCCAGCCCTTACGATACTCCACTGTAGACTCATAGGAAATGGAAGAAAGGAAAAAGCAAATAACCTCGTAGTGCTGTTGTGGCGGCAGTTGTTTTGCCCTGGCCAACTGCCAAAGAGTCTCCAGGTCCTCCAGAGGTCCCAGGTGACACTTTCAGAATTGTGTGTTTTGCTATCCCCAGTCCTCTGTCTTTTCAAAGTGGATAGCCTCTGTCTTGGTGCTCTCTTTTTCTCTGAGAATATGGTAAACTCCTCGCAGGCAGAGACTGTTGCAGGTGCTCACGAAAATGATGTTGCTGATGTTGCTAATTATGCTGACTGTGTATGTGGGCATATGTGTGGATTAAATATAAGCACATAAAAAGAATGTATGTTATATACACCCACCTGCATAGCGAGACCTGGTGGCACAGTAGTTAAGCACCTCAAGGTTAGCCATCTGAATCCATTGGCTTCTCATGGCAGAGAAGACCCGATGTCCTTCTATGAAAGACTCAATATGCTCCCATAAAAGGCAGCAGGGTAGGAGACCCCATGTGGCCATTCTGTCCTAGGGAGGGTTACTCTGAGTTGATCCCGACACAGCAGAAATGGGGATACCCATATCTCTTTAGGCACACGGCTTTGAAAAAATAATATCCTACTGTGTCTTGAACGAAGGTTTACGCAGTGGGTTAGGGTCCCAGTCAATAATTTCTACACAAGTTGTTCAGTGATGTCGGCTACACTTGTATAGCTGGGGGTGGGTTGCGGTGGGGGGTGAGGAATGACTTTACTTTCACGGAGTAAAAGTTCCAGCGCGATGCCTACTGCTAAGTGATACAGCTGGCGATTAATGCTTCGCCTCAAGGTAGTAATAGAGGCGATGTTAGTAATAAAACTAATTACTCCTTCTACAAAAGAAATTAGTTGGGAAAGGAAATCCATGTGCACAGGATGGCGAAGTGCCAGCTTCAGGTTTGCAAATGTTCAACTCTTTCAGCTTTGGGTATCATTTCATCGCGTCCCTTTCCTGCCTGGTGATAGATGGCAGATGTGGTCAAGATTTCACATGCCTGACAGCCCGGGTTGGAAATCTGCATAGGAAGCCCATATTCTTTAGCAACGTCTCAAGAGCCTAGCCTCAGGTAGAGCCGAGCAAGTTTGTCCAGGCATCCATATCAATGTACCGTGCATAGGTCTCTGACAGCAAAGTTAAAATGCACCCCCTTCCCAGACCCCTTCCTCTGGACAGGCCATTCTCAGGCACATCGAGAAAGGGCTGGCTTCCCAGTCTTTTCTCCAGGGTATTCCTTGACCAGACATGGTTATTTTCAACTCATGCATGCAAGATAATATGGAGCTACAGAGGGAACTTCAAAATCCTCTGGCATTTAAAACTAAGAATTTATATACGCTGGAGCTTCTTGAGCTTTCTGATTTCATTCCCAATTTAAAAGAGCAGGTTAGCAGCGGTTACAATGGACAGAAACATTGGTTGAAACACCAGGAAGGTGCACATTTTCACAGCTGGACATCGTTCAGAGATGGTCACGCTCCATTACAGACGAGGACCTTGAGCTCACAGCGGGTACCGTTGGTGAGCTTTCTCGTTCCAAACCTCGGAGCCCAAAATGGTTTGTGGTCCCAGTCTGCACCCCAGCACAGCAAGGGCCTGAGTTGAAGTGGCTCGAGAAGCCAGGCGTCATCTTCATCGGAGCTGTACCATTTCCTGTTCTGAGAGCTCATGCTTACAGCGAGGTATTGGGGGCATTTTCTTTGGTGCTAAATGAGTAAAAAGAGGCCCCTTTATTTTGCTTTTAAAGATACTTCCATGCCTCTGGGTAAGACTTAGGCCCATGGTCCAGTAGACCAGGACCCCACCAGTTCCCCCCGTGGAGTGTCTACTTCAAGTACCTTGCTCATTATCAAGAACCTCTCCTGCCCTAAGCCCTAAGCCATCTTAAGCAAGCCTCCACAGGTGTTGGACATGAGGTCAGGGGGGTGTCAAATGAGCACCCCTCTCTGTCATCCACACATCCCAAGCTGGTAAAGCTCGTTCAGAGTCAGGCTTGTCTGACTCTCGCTCTGAGGCCTGATTTCAGTGGCCTGCTTCTGTCGCACCCCACACAGACCTAACCTCAGACATGTTCAAAATAACTTGTTGATTGCGTTTGGGAGAGAGTGTCCTGCCCATCGAGGTAAGGACCACAAAGCAATGGCTTCGTGCAGGACCAGTCATTCTATGACAGGCAACTTCCTGCCCACCACACCGCCCGTCTGGCCTTCCATGAGCAAACGTTTCACTACTGAAATCAGTGGGCGACCTTTCTCGTTTCTCAGACACCCAGAGGAGGAGACGGTTTGCTGTGGAGTCGGGTGACTACTCGGTGTAGAACTCCCACCAGAGGTGAGAACTGGCCGGGGAGCTGGCACGCCGCTCCGGTGGCTGCAGCCGGGGCAGTCCTGGGTCTTCTGACTGTTGGCGTTCTGGGGAGACGGGGCATTTGTGCGCATCCTCGGCATCTTTGCGACTCGTTCAAGACAGATCGCCCCCCCACGTCACAGTCCTGAGTGTGGCCAGGTGGCGGTTCCTTTGCCCCCAGTGTTATTCCAAAGGCGTCAGCATCGTGGAAGCGCGGTAGGAGTTTCCCCGCACCGCCACGTGCTGACGGACCGTCCCCTCGCAAGCCGGGGCCCGCATGGCGCAGAGTGACAACGTTGTCCAGGGAGGCCTGTCCTTGCGGCCACACCCCGTCAAGTCCATTACAACCCACAGCAATGAAAGAATCACCTCCGGGTCCTGCACCACCGTCACAATTTATTTCCCACTAGGGAAGTCTTACAGAAGAGAAAAAAGAAGGAAGCGACAAATGGCAAAATGGCAGCCGAAAGCTGGAACCGCTGTGAGAGAGGCACTGCGGGGTCCTCGGTCTCCTCTCTCCATCCTGGTCTCCCCAACCCCCACTCTCACCCCCGCCTATCTCGTATATAAATTAGTCCAAGGGGATTGTAATTTCTTCCCTTTACAGAAATGCATTCTAGTAACCCCCCCTGTGAAAGCTCACAACATAAAAAATGATGTCTATAAATTCTATTTTAGCAAATAATCATTTTTACAGTAGATTACAGAAATAAATACGTATGTATGCATATATGTAGATCTAGCAAAGAGATTCATGCTTATGTAACTATACATATGTGTATATATATATATACCTACGTATCTTTTTTTTCTTCCTTTCTCTCTCTCTCTCTCTCTCTCTCCCTCTCTCTCGCTCTCTTTCTTTCTTTCTTTTATTTTGTGTGGCATCACTGCCCTGGTGGGAATAGCCAAACCAGCCTTGCTCCTGCAGAGCTGCTGCTGCATTTGAACCGTCAACCCTGTGGGCTGCAGTCCCGCACACAACCACTACACCACCAGGGCTCAGCCACCTATGTATCTTTTCAAAATAGAAAAACTCCTAGTAACCAAATGTTAAAAATATATCCAACATCTCTACTGACATTTTTGCTTGCAAATTATTAACTGATTTTATACAGATACAGCATCAATAATTTCTTAGAGAATTATGTGGAGGAAACAAACACAATGCAATCATTCCTGTTATTTGTTTTTCCTCTCTCCTATCGATCAGGAGATCAGTGTTATGCTAATGGAGTGGGAAATCACCCCGGTTCCACTCTGGAAGCAAAGTTTGAGAACTTCCGGAGTGAAGGACAAACAATTGGAGTCTAAGAAAAACAACCACATGCTGTCTCCGACTGAGACCTGAGCCAGTACATTGGTCTCTCCTAGACTCAGTCCATATTTCTGCCTGGAAAAAAAAAAAAAGTGATGTTCATGCTGCTGGTCCCCATCAAGCGGTTGGTGCAGAAAAGACTCAGGCTAAATGGTCAGCTGCCTGGGAGGCTGATTTCACGATTGGAGAAAATTCTCAAGCAAACGAGATTTGAGGAGAGCAGACAGGAAACTGGCCAGCAGAGAGGCAAACTGTGGGGGCTGATCGAGATCTGGAGAGACAGACTTCTGGAGGTGAGAGCTCACAAAACTAGGGAGGAAGGAGCCTGAGCCCAGGCTGGCTTCGGGGATCCTCTTTGTGGACAACAGAAAATTCCAGTGGGGAGAGTGGGAGCAGCCAGAACCGAGCAGGAAGTGCTCAGTCTACCGCCAGCTTTATGACTTCCTCCCCCACGACACCAAGAGGACCAAAGACAAGTCCCAGTCACCAAGGGAGCAAACGAGCTGGCTGGTTGTGAAGGACAGGAGAGTGTAACAGAGACGCCCGAAGAGCACCACCACCTGGGAACAGGTCCCGTGGGAAGAGGAAAGAATTATGTGGCAGATTCGTTGGCTGGAAGTTTTCCCAAGCTTAACGCCTGAAGCTAGAGTGACTAGAAGACTACCCACCAAGTCAAAAGACAGGGATGCAATGGTGGGAGAGTTTAGACCATGGCTCTGGGAGACCTGAGTTCCAGCCTTGAGGGAAATTTGTGCGGAGCAGGTCAATTTCTTACACCTTTCTCATAGGTCTCTTAAGAAGCCCAAGCTAATGTACAGAAAACATTTATCCAAACCCTATTGCATAGTGTTAAATAAGAAATGGAGCCACTGGGTGTGCCATGAGTGCATGTGATTACTGACAAGGAGGTTAGAACTTTGAATCCCCCCAGGGACGTGCGGAGGAGAAGCCTGGGAGCTGCTTCTGAACAATCAGCTAATAGCAGTGCTGAGGAACCCAGCTCTACTCTGACACATGTGCAGAAGTCACGGGTCAGAATCAACTCCATAGCAGCTGTTTTTTTTTTTTTTGGGGGGGGGGGGTTGTTCATTTTTTTTTTTATTGTCTAACTAAGCATCATTATGATTGTCTCATTTTGAATGAGATGCTGCCTGTGGAGAAGACTCTTTGATGGAACCCAAATGACGGAGTCTATGCTTCTGTGGGGCCGTTGAGGCATCTGGGGAGGAGGCAGGAAGATCATGCTTGTCCTCTGTGCTGTGCAGGTGATTATTGTTCTGAATGCAGCCTGCCTAAGCTTCTCGCACCTCCAGCAGGGACTCGGAGGTGGCTCACTGTCCTCCTCTTCCCTCCTACGTAAGTAGAGAGTAGATGCACCAGGGAAGCCCATGGCAAGGTGGCGTGGGCCCGCTCCAAAGTCCCACGGTCTGTCTGAGAGCTCCCAAGAACTCATTACTCAAAATAAAACGAATGGAGAAGAGGACAGTGAAAGGAAGAATCCAGAAGACAGAGCAGTATCGCTGCAGGCATAGGGTAGATAAGAAACCTGGGTAGGGAAGGATAAGCAATTTCTGATCTTTCGCCTGTTCAAAGGTGATTTATGCTTGAAGGGGTCAGGAGTGGAAACCCGAAGTCTGGGCCGACATCTGACTGACACTGGAGGATTTTAGAAGTTGAAATAAGAGACTGTGCACGGTAGACACCACTCAGTTGCAGTAAGGCTCTTGGGTTCGAGTTTATGGTCTGCCTTTAACCCTTTCTATGAGCCTTATGCAACAGCCACCTGTCAGTTTGTTGTATTGTGATGGTTTGCATGATGCTATGATGCTCAAAGCTACGCCATCAGTCTTTCAAATACCAACTGTGTCATTCATGGTGGACTGGTTCCATCAGAATCTACAGACTACGCTTGCTTAGGGAGAAAGATCTGGCGGTGATTAAAAAAATTAGCCAGGGAACACTCTATGGACCATGACACAAGACTGTCTGACTCACTTGTTTCCGGCACAGCATTAGGAAGGCTTTGTCGCTAGTGGGGGACATTATGTTTGGTAAAAGAGAGGATGTAGGAGAACGAGGGAGACGCTCAGAGACTTGGATGGAACAATAGCTGCAAAGATGGCCATCAATGGGCTTCTGCTGTAGCCACAGAGAGTTCAGGACTAGGCAGGACTTCCTTCTGTTGTACAAAAGGTCACCATGAGATGGATTCAACTTGACATTAGCTAATCACAATATGATCCTTATACATCTTTCATCCTTTTGATCTCAGACTCCAAGTTATACAAGGAAGGAGTTGAACAAAAATATCAGTGCTAAACTTTTTAAAGAGCCCATCCCTACTGTGAAACATATCAAAAGAGTCTGTGTCTCCCTTGCTCCTCCTCAGCTTGGCTGCACATGGTAGTCTTTTCCACCACTTCCAGTCCGACGTCAGAACCTGTACTCACTCACCACTCAAGTCTCTTCCAAGCTAACACTCAGCAGTCCTATGAGGTGAGAAGGAAGCCATGCATTCTAGAGCAGTAACAAAAGAATATCAGCGCTTAAGAGAAGCAGAGGGTTGGGGACCCAAAGCCCATCTGTCAGTGAAACCACCCCCCTTTACAGAAGGGTCGCGGGGAGGAAATGAGCCAGTCAGGGTACAGTGTAGCAAAAATGAAATATGCAATTTCCTCTAGTTCTTAAATGATTCCCCCCCACCCCCACTATCAAGAACCCAATTCTACTTTATAAATCTGGTTAGACCCGAGAATGTACTTTGGGTACTGATGGGAACTGGAAACATGGGGAATTCAGGACAGATGATCCCTTCAGGACCAGTGGTGAGAGTGACGATACCGAGAAGGTGGAGGGAAGGTGGAGTAGAAAGGGCGAACTGATTACAAGGATGTACATAAATCCTCCTCCCTGGGGTATGGACAACAGGGAAGTGGGGGAAACATCAGACAGTGTACAATATGACAACATAATAATAATTTATAAATTATCAAGGGCTCACGAGGGAGGGGGATGGAAGGGAGGGGAAATATGAGGAGCTAATACCAAGAACTTAAGTGGAAAGAAAATGTTTTGAGAATGTTGATGTGAACAAATGTACAAATGTGTCTGGAATATGATGGATGGATGTATGGATTGTGATAAGAGTTGTATGAGTCTCCAATAAAATGATTTGAGAGAGAGAGAGAGAGAGAGAGAGAGAGAGAGAGAGAGAGAGAGAGAACAGAGGGGCTTAGAGTAAATTCTAATGTGGACGCTGCTCTACAATAAATTATGTAATGGCAAAAGTCCAACTTGGGGTTGTTGTGGATAGTTCCCACTGAGTCAACTCCCACTCACAGTGACCTTTGTACAACAGAGCAAGATGCTGTGTGGTCCATCCCGTGGCATCTTTACCATCATCAGCATATGTGATCCCACTGGGGCCATTACACCAGTCTCTGAGGTCTCTCACATCATGACTGGAAATAGTGCCACTTAGGGAAGTTGAGACAAGAATCTTTCCTCAAGGGAGTCACCGGAAAGGTCCCTGTTGGGACTTGAACCCCAAAGGCAGGAAGTACTTAGAAGGTCTCACTCAAGAGTGGTTTCTCATAAGATTCCAAATCAGTATTGTTACTGGATTAATGAAAAGAAACCCTCCCTCCGCCCCCCCTCCCCCGCAGGATTCTTTTAATCAGCCCTTTGGGGTTCAGTCACTTCTTGTATGAACTTTGTTCCCATATTTCTGTCCATTCTCTTCTTCACACGACCAGGCACATCTAGTGCCACCACTCCTGATGGAGTAGGTGGTAAACTATAAGAGGCAATGTGGTCTAATAGTTAAAGAACAACAAAGAGAATTTTGGAGCTGCACAGCTACAGTTCAAAATAGAAGGCGACTGTGTGGCCTTGGGGCGTAGTGGTTATGGGTTGGACTGGGATCCACGGGGTCGGACTGAGATCCACGGGGTTGATGGCTGGAAACCCGCAAGAGTTCCGAGGGAGAAAGCCACTCTTGTCCACAGTGGCAGCCTCAGAACACCTTCCCCCCAGGGGGGCGGGCGCATGAGATGGCGCTGACTAGATAGTGTGAGTACGGTTTGGGGCTGGCGTATCCATCGGGGCAGTTCTTCCTCGGTGCTGCATTTCCTCACAGGCCCAACGAGGACTGCCTGGGAGTTGGGATGGAGACTTGAAGGGCTACCACAGCAGCATGAGGTTACTCATCCTCTCTCCTTCCCTTTTGGCAGGGAAAGTAAAAACTTGCTTCAGAATATGTGCTATACAAAATTTTAGCTATGATGATGGTCTGATTTCCTCTTGTCTGCTTCTGCCCTTTTTAGGTCGTCTTTCAATAAAGCACATGCAAAAAGCAGCTGTCTAGAGTCCTGAGTAACTACCCTGCGGTATCCCCCTCCACTCTTTGCTCCTGCGCTTACTTCGGTTTGGAGAGGAGGATTGGTTATGTTTTTTCAATAACTGCTATCGGTAATTCTATCAACTGTAATTAATTAATTCTAAGACATGCACCCTCCTCACCCAACTTCTCTCCCTCCCCCATGACCGAACATAATGGAAATACTTTGGGAGATGTCTGCAAAGAGTGTTTTCCCAGAAGCCTCTGTCTTCCTTCAGCGCTGCTTTCACTTCAGCTGAGCATTTTCAGGCCCTGAAATACTCCTTTTTGAATCCTCAAACTCAAATTTGACTTGGAATTTGAAAGCTGGTTTTCAGATGTAGTATTTAAATCAGACCATTAAAGTCTGGGAGAGCTGTCCATGCAACTCTTTTTAGAAGCAGTTTAACTATGGAAGTGTATGATCGATGAATATCAAATCCAGAAAAATGCTATAAAGAGAAAGAAAGAAATAAAACTTGACATATGGTTATCATGGGTGAAGGAGGAGGAGTTGTTGCTTAGGGGGCATTGAGTTCGCTTTAATTTGAAGAGGGATATCAACAATGGCTGTACAATGTGGGCAGTATAGTCAATGGCACTAACTTGTACGTGTAGAAGTTGTTGAATTAGTGAATTTTTTGTGTATACTTTTGCCAAAATTGAAAGAAATCAAATGGCTAGTGTGTTAGTCTGGGTAGACTACAGAAACAAATTCATAGACACACATATGGATATAAGGGAAAGGTTTATATACAAGAGGAATGGGGCATTGAGAAAGCATCCCAACCCAGTTCAGTTCAGAGTCATAAGTTCGATATTAGCCCACATGCCTGACATCAGTCTATAAAGTCTCCTTTTGATTCACGAAGTCACAGGCCAGTGGGTGCAGAGCCCCAGCGCTGGCAGGGGTCTCCCCAACGCTCCTTGCTTCTAGGGCTCAGGGTCCATCAACAACATCCAGTGGTGGTAGAAGCAACTCAGCGATGGCAGGCGTCTCCACATGGCTACTCCAGCTTCAAAGGTCTAGTTCCATCAGGATAAGGCCATGTGTCTTCTCCTCTGGCTCCTTCAGCTCCTCAGATGCTGCCATCTTGTCTTGTTGGTTGAGTGACTCCCAACAACTGGGAAAAATGGTCTCTCATCTCCACGAGGAAATAGCACGAGACTTCCCAGAAGTCTAAGGAGAAAGTCATGCCCACATAGAGGCCTCATTGGCTATTCATTGGCTATCTACAGATAAACAGACTAGACTCCACCCCTACATCTCATTCATGAAATTGACATAGTGCATGACCACCACAGCTAGTATTCAGTATGGGAGGAAAGAAAATATTCCAAAATTGATTGTGAAAACAAAAAATAGAGGTAAAAATTGTACAACTCTCTTACTTTTTCTAACTCTTCTTGATATGGCTTACCTATTGAATTGTATGATATGTGCATGAAAGCCTATAAAACTGTTAAAGAAAAATTCTGAGAAAAAAGGAAATGGTGATTTTCTCATGGTCCTAAGCAGAGGCGAAGCAGTATTGAGAAAATCACGTGGCAGTCTGAAATTGAAGACGTGCAGGAGAGACGCTCCAAAGAGAGTGGAAGAATGGGCCTTGTGTACCTTCCTAGAGTCTGTTTTGCAATGGAATGTCCTAGATTGGAAAGGTGTTGGGGACATACAGCAATTCATATCAGCTGTCATGGTCAGTGTGTTTTCCACGGTGTCTGCTGGTGAGCAAATCTTGAGGAAAGCTGGGATAATCATAGGATTTAAAATTCAAGCACATGAGCTCAAGTGCTTTTCCTCCAGCCCTTTCCCTCCCCATTTCGTAACATTAGGGAATTTTCTTTCCTATCACAGGGCAACTACTTTCAGGCGGACTCCTTTCAAGTTTGCAACTGTTCTATCCCTTCTGCGCCAGGCCTCTAACCCGGGGAAAGTCGCCTCACCCCGCCCAGACCAGGAGAAATAAAAGACGTCCTATTGTGTGAACCACTTTCTTGGAGGCCGTGTGTCTGTTGTGATAAATTATTTCATGTATTCATCATGAGTTGGAGACAGTCATGGTACCTTGTTTACAGGAAGTTCTTTCACATATGGGCTTTACAGCTTAACTGAATTTACAGCGAATCGGATCACTCAGAACCCCGCCTATCATTATTTTTATTCCTCCTGACCTGGCCAGATGAGAGGGTGGAGGGTGGAGATCTGATGAAAACAACATGCCATTCTGGAGGATTGGGGCCAGTCTGCAAGCGGGCCGGAGAGGTGGCATGAACAACGTACCACAACATGCCGGCGAGTTCTGTGGCTTCTACCACCCTCTGTGGCTCTCTGGAGGGGAGCGGTTGTGCCTGAGTTAGAAACCTCCCTGTCAGAGCTCTCCCTAGATTGGCACCCGCTGAAACCTGGGGCCATTTAATTTCAACTTTTATTTCCCATGGTCTAGACTTGCAGGGGTCCTCAACCTTTTAAAACAAGGGGTCAGTTCATTGCCTCTCAGACCGTTGGAGGGCCAGACTACGGTTAAAAACAAAAACAAAACCAAGCTATGAACAAATTCACTGAGGGCCTGGGATGAGTCGGCTGCTAAGCAGGAGAGCAGCAGTGGCCAAAACACCCGGTGGACTTGATAAATGTCCTTTGAGGGCCACATGTGGCCCTCGGGCCGTAGTTTGAGGACCCCTGAAAGTAAAACCTACTACAAGGATAGAGTTTATTAAATGACCGGACCTATTCTTTCATATCCTGTTTCATTCTGCCGGAGCACTTAAGAGGATCTGAATGGACATTCTTGATGAATTAACAAATGTTTTTGAATCACATGAGCTTTGATACCAAGAAGAAAGAGAGGGGGGGAAATCAGAGTAGGCACACCTTGATGACATGGTAGAGATGATTAATCTCCCAGTGAGGAACGGGTGTGGGGGGTGGGGGAGGGTATTTGTAGAGTCATAGCGTGATGGCAATCTTGCCAGCTGAGGTTTCACCGAGATTCCTTCTCATCCCTATTTGTGTAATTCCCCCTCGGACTGGACATGAGCTCAGACAGTTGTCTGACACCAGCCAGGCCGGTTACACAACTGTGATGTGTTTTCTTGCAACCTTCCGATTTCACTAGCCCACAGGTGTGGGTTTTCATAACCTGAACACAAACCAACAGACAAACACCCTCATGAAGGAAAAGGCCCCGCAATGTGCATGTAGCGTGATAACCAGACTAGAGGGCCACCTTGGGATAAGAAATGGAAGCCCCGAGGTAGGTTGTGCCATCCTACATCCAGCGGGCTCCGGAGACGAGGGAGTGAGCTCCACCCACATCTGCTTTACCAGCCGGCAGATTGGCCGGCTGTCCCTCATGGTTCTTTGGAGAACTCTGCTTTCGAACTGAAGCTGGAGGGTTCCCAGTCAGAAGGAACAATTCACTGCAAACCAATTTAACCCCTCACATTGGCCCACAGGGAGATGGGCACAGTTTTCTGGTGGAGTCTAAGCATCTTTTACAACAAAGCATGGATTTAAGGGTGACCCAGGGAGGACAATTCTTCCTTTGTTGTGGATAACCTCTTCTCATTTTTCCTCCTGGTTGTGGTTCCTGCTAAGGTTGTTTGTTCGTGCAAGTGCCTATGGCGTGCCTTTGCCCTTGATCAGGGGAAGCCAGCCTTTCATCCTGCCCACTCTGACTGCTGACTGTATCTTATTGAGCCTAATAATAGACATTGTGACAATCACCTGTACTTCAGGTCATTGCTTCATGGGTTTCACTCGAATGTTGTCCTTTCTGGTATCATAGTCACCGATCTGAATAGACACACCCCTTCCTAACTACATGCAAATAAGCCATGAAAAAACTCAAACGACTTGCTTCTCAATGAAGAACTGCTGGTGGGCAATGCTGACAGACCTGTTGTCTGCCTTCCTTCCCCTGAGTCTGGCGGATATCCACAACCTGAATCACCAAACAACCCAAAGGAAAGTACTTCCTGCTATTGTTAAACGTACTACAGAATGGACAATGTGTTTACACTTGCATCACGCCAACTGGACCTGGTCACATGGACTATAATTTGGGCAATCTTGTTCCATATCCATCATTTTTAGATTGGATGACTTTGTATCACACTCTATTTTTAAATAATAGAAATGGGATATGGGGACAAGAATCCACGATACTTGGGACTGGTAACTGTATTTTTCTCCTTTAATGAGATTCACGATCAAGTTACTTAATGCCTTTTGATCTCAGTTGATTCATCCACAAAATGTGTTTCATAGCAACACACTATTCTTCAGAGAGCTGGCTGTCTGCTTATTTCGAAGTCCCTTAACATCTCCTTCTGGGTCCTATTGTTATATGCATGACATCTCCCAGAAGGTTTCTATCTTGCGCTCAAGCATATTTAAGTGAAAAGGTTAGGCACAATTGAACAGAACCAGCCCCACCTTTGTTATCGCACCCCACTGCTTTTGTTTAGAAATAGACGGCATAGCTTTGGATGCCTGTCCATCACACAGTACATGTATGTATCACACCTAGGAGTCACGAGTGAGCTTTGTTGTTAGATGTTTTTTGGATTCGCAATTTTATCTGGTGAACTAAGTAGGATGATGGCATCTTTAGGTGCCATGGACTCACAACAGGCCTTGTCCTGTGCCAACCTTACAGTTCTATCAGCCCAAGGTTGCAGCCACTGTGTCCATCACCTCATCGAGATTATTCTCTTTCAATGGTATTCCTGTGACCTGCTGTTCCAGGGACTGGTCCCTCTTCACCACTTGTCCAAAGCACCTGAGATGTGGTCTCAGCATTCTTGCATCTAAAGATCATTTCCAAGGGACCCAATTGTGGTTCAAAAGTCCCAAACAGTCAATGTCCTGTGCTGCTGTCCAAATGGTTCATGGGTTAGGGGGCCCTGAGGCACCTGAGAAGAAATTCCAGGTGATCTACTCCCAAACTTCCAAACAACGAGAATGCCGTGGCGCTCAGTTCAATCTGACACACATGGTGGCAGCATGAGTCAGAATTGCCTTGATGGCAACTGGTTGTTATTTGATCCCCATTGTTTGGGCTGGTTTACGGACAGGGCAGGCATCCTCTTTGTGCTGGGCATCTGAGTTGAGATCTTTAAGCCTTGTTGTCTACCCTCCTGGTGCCAGTGTTGGGTGTAATGACTACCCGTTTAGGGTGAAATGACTATCATCGTAACTTTATTACAGCTGAGCTGGGAAGCGGTTGAAAGAGACTTTTAGAGATGAAACTTTGAAAACAAATACAACCCAAAGAAAGGACTGCTGGGGATATAGTTTAATGATCATCTGCAAATGGTTACTACATAGTACGTGTCGTGTTGTTAATAAACGGAATTACCCAACAGCCTTCTTTGCTAGATGTGCTGTGTTTCCTGCATGTACATCTGTTTTTATCACAGCTTGGCACCGCTCTGAAAACATCTGGGGCCTGGTACAGGGGGTTTGAGTACAAGAGGAGCCTACATTAGGTAAGGTAACAACTTTCTCCATTCTCTCATGTTCACCTCTGCACTCTTGCTAGCTCCTCAGAGTGGAAGAAGGACGACAGTCTAGGTCCCCAAATTCCATACCCATTAGAATGCTCCCGCTCCTTTTTATCTGTGTGATGAAGCTTAAGTTTACATCTTATCACCTCTAATTTCCAGTTTTTCTGAATCCCATCCCCAGCCAGTCCTCTCCCTCACACACAAACACCCACTTTATAAGTCTTAGTTAACAAATACTCATAATGTCTAGTTTGTCCCCAACTACTGCTTTAAGTGCCTTGAAATATTAGCCCAGTAAATCCTTGTAATCCTACAAGATAGACACTATTATTAACCTCCCACTACAGAAGAAGAAACTGAGAAGTTAGAAGAAGATTCTTAGTTCCCCAGAGTCAACACACAGTCTGTTTTTCATCAGGCATGGTTTGTACTCTGCCTTTTTTCTCTATTATACCCTCCTTTTCTGTTCTGTTCTGTTCCAGCCTGTTCCCTCCTTTCTTTGGCTATGTTGTGAAGACACAAATGCTGCCCACGGCCTGCATTTTGCTGCTCTTTGTTGCTGTTCAAGCTGGCTCAGAAGGATGGCGATTCAGTGGTCAGCAGAACAAAATTGGGTCTGAACCAGTGCCGTCTTCATGATGGTGGCCAATTTGGACCCAGCATTGTCACCATTGCGCAGCTCCTTCTGATGTAAGGGGCTAATCAACCAGCATTGTATTAGAAAAGAAATATTCTTTTCTGATCCATAGCATTTCCATGAATTAGGCTTTAGAAGTAAATCTAAGTAGATTTGGACAAAGAACTATGATTCTATCTCCTTTTTTTTGTAAGCAGAGACTGTAGTAATCTTAATATGGAATATATATCATATATCTCACAAATGCTATATCTCCTATAAAAATTTGGAAATTTCCTATGAAAAGGTCAGAGATTTTTCTCCCTGAAAGAATTGATTAATATATAATTCTATAATAATGATAACAAGTTGTTGAATCAATCAACTTATTACAAAGCATAACAACTTGAAATTGGGTTCTTTCAAAAGAAATGATAAACATTGTCTCCTTGATTAGACAGCAACCACTTGAAAGTAGGACTTAGACTTCTTTGTACCATTCAGTGGTTACTGTGACTGAATTTCCATTAGAATTGGCAGACCTCATTAAGAACAGTTCACCTTCTGAAATAGAAACGGATGAAAATCAGTACCTCAGGGATGTAACCAATAGCCAAGTGCGTTGGTGTTTGCGAAGGTGTCCCTGATGTTTGCGGTGCACTTACTGAGCCCTGTCATGGAGACGAGAGCATTTACCAAATTCAAGGGATTCATTTATTTGTTTTGCAAAGTAAGACCGCAGTTTATACGCAGCTATAAAAACCAAAGTCTACTTAATAGTATGATGACAAAGACAATGTCAGAAATGATACTTACAAGAATCACGAGAGAAAATAAAGGCTAAAATTTCTTGCTGCAGTGATATACTGCACGCGTCAGGTGTTTTTGGTTCCTTTTTTATTGTTGAGTCATATTTTATGTTTTATCTCCACAATCAGCGTTCATAGATGCAGCCTTCTCTTATTCTTCTATGCCTTCCCAACACAGAGTAATCTTATGTGTTAAGTGTTCTTTAAATATTTGCTCAGGGAGACCAGATAGCCACAGGGTTAAAAAGAATCTATCAGGCTGCTTTCAAGATTAAACACAGTAAAACATATGCCAATTCAACTTGGGTATGCAGCCTGGCCTGTGTACCCTTTACTGATGTGAAAGACGTCCTTCAAGTTGTTCCACCGTTCTCACTCTTTTCTGGAATGTTCCTCCCCTATTGACATCAATGCATTGTCCCTAGAGACATTCTCACAGATGAAGAAACAGGTTTGCAGGGTTAAGAGACTAGCAAGTCCCTTCAGCTAACTGATGGGTGTTTGACCCTGGTCCTTCTGACTGCAATGCCCTCAAGTCGCTCCAACCTAGTTAAGAAACTAAGATTTGCAAGAAAGGAAATACATATTATTAATGCATACTATTTGTCTACATATTTCTAAACATACCTATATTGTTTTTGAAATGTTTTTGGATCACTTTTTAATTATTTGAGGAAAATTGCTTTGTGATATTGGATACAGCTTACTTAGAATAATTTTGAATCATTAATAACAAAATCTTGTGTTCTATAGTCAAAATCTGGTTCCACCAAAATCCATGTTGTAGAGTAAGAAATAATACATGCCCAGTATTTCTAAGTGCAAAATGTGACACAGACTTTTGTTTTTAGTAGGGTGGGGGGCATGAAAAAGAGGATAAAATGTTCATATAAAAACTTGATCTCCTTTTTTCAAAGAAGAATAATGATTTCAGGATGCGGTAAATTGCCTTCATTACCATAAGGCATATGGTTTCATAAACACAGTTGGTGAACGAAGGATGCTTGTTCAAATGTTTTGGCTACAACATACATTGATGGTTTGATAATGAGAGGTAGAGTTTGCCAGGACTCAAATTCTCTGGAATAATGTGATAATGGCCAACTAATTCTACGATTGACTTCTCATGACCTCTACTTCCTGCCTCAACACCTGCCAATTTCTCCCGACTGGATCTCCTGCCCTCTAGCCTTACCTTGCTCCCTGTAGTCAACTCCATCAGCGTCTCTCAGACCCTCTCGGTGTTTCTTATTGTTGGCTGCTCAGTGCCACTAGAACTTTCTTTCTTTTTGGTATTAAATGATCATTTATTGTTTTCTTTTGTAGTTCTTAACTGGCTGGCATCCCACTGCACATCTACTGATGTCATCTAGGATGTCATGAGGGTGGTGGCCATCAACATTAAACAGCCCACAGACTGGGCAGTCTGCAGGATCTCTTTAATAGTTCCAGCGAGTTCAAAGATTGGCGTCACATGTGGCGGACAATGCCAACACTCTGATCCAGAGTGGTGTTCTCACTGTGCTCAGTGCGTTTCTGCTTCTTTTTGTCCCTGGGCGGTTCCTTGAGGACTTTGATGATGAGGGCCAAGGCAGAAGACATCACTTCAATCTAGGCTTGTCTGTCCTGAATGGTCATTTTCTCAGTAATCCTTACACCCCTTCCAGTCACCGGTTGCCTGGGTAACGTCATCACCAGCCATCTTTGGAGATAAAACCAGAGGGCCGATCTTGGGGGACAGCACAGATGTGGCACTTCCCCACTGGTGCACCTGAAGTACACTGATTGGGGTTGAACTTGGGTGACATGGTGGAGGCAGCTGGTGCCAGATTAACCCAGACAACCTAGGAAAAGTTACACCGAACCCTCCTCTAAGCCGAAAGGCAATAGAACTTCTTGCAATGTTGGAAATATGCCTGCACCACCCAATACTGTAGCCATTAGTCACAGGTAAGCATCAAGTAATAGCTTGGTTTAGAGAAGTGTTATTTTATTCAGTTTTAATTACTTTGAATGTCCACCTGTGCCTAGTGAGTCCAGTGTAGAACCGTGAAGGTCAGGTGTTTCTTTCCTTCTTGTCTTCATTCCATCTTCTAGTTCTTTATTATGACCTACTTATTTTTCAATGAATAATCTTCAGGGAGGCTGTCTCTAATCTTGTTTCACCTTCGTCCGCTGAAGTCACATGGGAAGTTTGATGGTCCCTTCTTTGTAGCCATAAAACTACCTCTCTTTGATCCCAGTGAGATTAGGATACAGGTCTTCACCACCATACCCACTGCCATTGAGGAAATTCCAACTCTGTCCTATGGAACAGAGGAGACCAGCTCAGTAGAGTTCCTAACCTGGAATCTTAAACCACTGCATGCCTTGGGATAGGGATCCCTTTTTATTCCCTAGGCTTGGGGTTTTGTTAGGTGTTTAGACTCTGTCTTTGAAGCCAACACCCTTCACTGTTGCTGATCAAAGATTCCTGGAGGATGGAATAAAGCTAGAGGAATTGGGTCTTTGGGCACAGATCCTTTGACAGAACGAAAGTGAAATGGTGAAATGTTGCATTGACACCATCAACGATGAAATAAGTTCAATTAACTCTACTTAGGAAATTTCTGATCCCCATAGAGAAATGATTGCCAGTAAGTGGTACCTTATAGAATGATCACATTGCAGTCTAAAATGTTCCTCACCATTGCTGCGGAGCTTAGCATTGACCATTGTGGTTCCAGTACCCAGTTCTTGGCTTATTGTTGCCAATTGTGGTTTACTTTTTATATATTTGAAAAAAATGGATATTTTAGGAAGTGGAAAAACCAACCTCAGGTTGGGTGGGGAAAATTGAAGAAAATACCGTGGCTCACTGCCTTAGAAACTTTGCCTACCTATTCCAGGTCTCCACCCGCTTCCTCCTAGGATGAACTGAACACCTTGAATAGCTTTTCTAAAACCAGGCCAACAATTTATACAAACGTGGAGTGTGGGGGTAATTTTATGCTGAGGCCATCCAAGCTTCCCGCCATGCCTGGCAATAATATTCACCTTTGTGATTTTTTGCTTTCTTTTTTGTTAGACTGAGGATATCTAAAAATATGCAATCTTTGATTATCTTATTCAAAAGATGTATGTCAAGTCAGTTGGTACCAATATGGATTTTAAAACTGATTATGAAGATAATGACAAGTCCATTAAAATAAAAATATTTAAAATTTTAAAATAGTTAATGCGGTTTTCTTTTCTTTTTAAATGAAATTGGGAACTTGGCCACTACAGGTCTCATTTTGTGTGTGGAAGAAAAACAAACACTTTAGGGTTTTAGAAATTTAGCATATGGTTCATTAATATGTGGGGCACAAAGTCAAACACCGTGCCACAATACTTAGCATTTGGTAACATGCATATCCTTGTGCTAAAATAATAGCTTTGGACTCCTGACACTCAATTAAAATCATGTACATTTAGTTTATGATTAGAAAGTCTTGAGTTGTATTTTTTTCTCTGAGAAATATTATATCCAGACATTTTGAAAATCTCTCCAAATGGTTTTGTTTAGCATCAAAGGGTTTTCACTTAAAAATGTTAACATTCAAATTAGTCACACAGCAAGTGGATGGCAAAAGATACAACAGCAATCTTGTTCAAGGAATGAACAATTTCAAGTTAACTAAATTGAGCAAGACACATTAGTATGAAGCCAGCAGTTGATTCGGGACTTCCAAGTGGCATTTCAGGGTCATAAAGCCAGCCTTGTCATTGGAACTTTGAGTCATCCAGGTCACATAGAAGAAAAACTTGCCCAGCAGCATGTCCCACATGATTGTGGCAGATTTGAGTCAATAAGGGAAGTGACTATGTATTTGGAAATGTCAACAATGAAAAAAGAAGTTTCTAGAGGCATCACCTGGGCAATTGACCAATTTGGTTGAGATTACACAATGATTGTTTCTATCTCACTCAAAGGAGCTTTAAAAAAACTTTCAGTTCTTTACCATGGATTGTGCATGGAATAGCATACCAGTTCATTCAGCAAAGACTAAGTGAACCTTTTCTGTCAGAGAGGCACTATTTCTGAGAGCAGTAGCGGGGCAGTGACAGGAAAAAGAGTACTGCCTTCCACACTCGAGACTTCAGGTCAAGATGTGGTCAGTGCATCTCAACTGTAGCTCCGCCCAGCTGTCATTGGAGACTTGTGCAGTGCTGTGATGCTTGACAGGTTTTGGTGGAGCTTCTTCACTCAGGTAGATAAAGAAGAAAGGCCTGGAGATCTACTTCTGAAAATCATTCAAGTGAAATCCTCCAGATCCTAACAGTTCAATCCCTTTCAAGGTGGTTGCCATGGATCAATGTGGTTGTCATGAATCAAGAGCCACCAGCAGGGAATCTGGCAGCAGTAGACACTGCTTTTGGGCACCAGAGCCAACCCAAAAAGTCAAATCATATTCCCATTCTTGTGGTGCTTTCACTCTGCTGGGGAAGCTAGAGAGTCCAAAACAATCATGTCAACACTTTCCCTATATGTCTGATGTTGGTATGTGCTAAGAAGAATGAATGAAGTGAGGTATTAAAATGGAAAGTGATCTTCTACACTTGGGCTTCTCTATGACTTGGGGTGGTCAATGTGAAAGGAACCCTGATTTGGTGATATTACAGCAGACACTAAAGATGAGGGTACAAGTCAAAGGGATGACTCAAGAAAAGAAGTGTTGGGGGAAACAGCAAATGCAGATGTCCAGCAGTGAAGTGTGGGATAGACGTGCCTGTGGAACAAAAAGTAGATCTATGGGACTGGAGTGTGAAGGTGGCCAAGAGTGGGAAAAAAGAATTGGGTAGGAGACTTTTTCAATGGCCTATCTAAGCCAACTGAGTGAGCCAGGAGAAGGCTGGTGGGAGTTAATTTTGCCAAGTTAGCCGAGGACTCATCCTTCCCTCCGAGTAAAATAGGAAGACACTGGAAATTTGTAAGCAGATGAGGTTTTGACATATTTTAAATGGTTACCTCTAGCTACTAGTAGAGACTGTGGGGATAAGGATAGGAGTAAAGAGAACTTTTGGGAAGTTATTAGAATCACCTGGAGAATGTGATGATTTGGATAAGGATTGGATAAAGATTGCACTGTTAGTGAAATGAGAAGTGGTTGGAGCCTATACTTTAAAGGTGGAGCTTTAAGACTCACTAAAGGAGTATTCATTATACACAAAAGAAAAAGTGAAGTCTTGAACCACTTAAAGGTTCTTGGCCTGAGCAACGGGAAAGATAGGAATAGAATCATTGTTACTGGGGTGAGGAAGAAGAAAGGAGTAAAAACACTACTTTATTTGGGGAAGGAGCAGGGAATGAGATATCCAATTGGGAATATTTTGAGTTTGGAGCTTCTCTCATATGGTCAGATATAGATGTCAAGTTGGAAATCAGATGTATGAACTGGGTACTAGGAACATGCTCAATAGTGGGGTTATGATTCAGGAACTAAAAGCTATAGACTAGATGCATGTGAAGATGTAACTGAGTGGAGTGATACGTGGTCTGAGAAGATGAAGGATGTGAGGCCTGAACCACAAAGGAGATGGAAGAGGCTACCAAAAAAGAGAGTGTGCTGGGAACTCAATGAAGAAGGTCAAGGTGAAGAAAGCGAACCACCCTATTCTATGCTGTTGTGAGGACAAATTGGAATAAAGTTGGAATCATTAGTTTCAGCAACACAAAATCCCCCATGGGACACCTCCCTACTGATAACCAGAAGTCTTTATGGAGGGTAAGCATGCTAATTAAATCCCAATAGGACTGGGTTGAGGAGTTTTGGGGGTGAGGGTTGAGGAGTTTTGGGGGTGAGAGAACTTTGTCAGTGAATATAGAAGATCGCTTTGAGGAGTTTCTTGTGAACGAGAAAGTAACTACAAAGATGTATGGCAGTAAAGTTTAACATTTTCCCAGTCTATTTGATCACCCTTCTTTGGAGTGGGCACAATGTGTATCTTTTCCATTTGATTGACCATGTAGCTGTCTTCAGCATTTCTTGACATAATCAAAGTAAATGCTTTCAGTGTTGCATCTGTTTGTTGAATCAACTCAGTTGGTATTCTGTCAAGTCCTTAAATCTTGATTTTTCGATAAATGCTCTCAGGGTCTCTTGAAGGTCTTCCTTCAATGCCATTGATTCTTGATGATATACCACCACTTGAACTGGTTGAATATCAACTAATTATTTTTGGTACAGTGGTTCTGTGTATGCTTCCATCTTTTTTTGATGCATTCTGGATCATTCAATATTTTGCTCATAGAATCCTTCAATTTTAATATATGTACTGCCAAAGTGAGCACCATAGAATCCTTCAATATTGCAACTCGAGGCTTGAAGTTTCTGTTGGTCTTTTGTTTTTCAGTTCTTCAGAAATGCCAAGTATGACCTTCCCTTTTGACTTTCTAACTGCAGTTCTTTGAATATTTCACTACAATATTTTGTTTGCTCTAGTTGCTTTTTCAAATTTTCTGTTCAGCTATTTTATTTCCCCATTTCTTTCATTAATGTATACTCAAAAACATGTTTCAGAACTTCTTTTGACATCGATTTTGATGTTGTCTTTCTTTTTTCAAAATGACTTTTTGTTTTCTTTATATATGATACCCTTCATGGTATCCCACAGCTTTCATGTCTTCAATTACTAGTATACCAAGGTTCAAATGGATTTTTGAGATGGTCTCTACATTCAATTGCCATATATCAAGGTCATACCTTGATTTTCTTTTCTTCAGACTCACCTTTAAACTTTTATGTGAGCAATTAATGGTTTGTTCCACAGTGGGTTCCTGGCCTTGTTCTGACTAATGCTATTAGATGTCTCCATCATGTCTTTCCACAGATTTGGTCAATTTGGTTCCTATGTATGTATTCAGCTAGGTCCATGTGTATAGTTATGAAAAGAAGTGACATGGAGGAGGCATCTGACCTCTTGGAGCTATGGAAAGAAAAAATAAAAATTACCATTATCAGCATCAACTGCCCAAAGTTGATTCCTATGAGGCTAAGGTCAAACATTCTCTTGTCCTCCAACCTTCCTTTTTTACACTAGCTGTCTCCCCCCAGCTCTTTCCAGTTTTCTGATGGGTTTATAATTCATTGTAATGGTCACACAGAACTTACACACAACACAATTATGGGGTTTACTAAGGAAGTTAAGGGGTTACAAAAACTCAGGATACAATTATTTGGCAGGATAGCTTCTTTTCATAGGTAGATCTCTATCTGGTCTTTTGCTTCTCAGCCACAAGTCCTGCAGGGAAGGACTTGTATGTATAATGTTCCCTATATGTATAATGTTACAAAGTTCTTTTAGGGCTGCCATTAAAAGTCCAAAGGGCATACCACTCCTCCAAAAACCTAGGCCTGAAGGTGCTTAACTCGAGCTCAGAGGGTCAGCAAACCTAACTCCTCCACTTAGTGTCTGGAGGCACCTTACTCTTCAAGTCAGCTTCCTGCCTGAAGGTATTTAGCCTTACTTGTCTGTGGCCTTGGAAGTTCACCAACTCTGTCTCATGCTCTGCATCCTGGTTCTTTTGCTGTCCCTCTAACTATCCCTATGGTATCATAGCTGCCTTCTGTCTCAAGAAATTTCAATGCACAGTGATCTCTGGTTTCATCGGGTGAATTCCACTTCTGGTTCCTATCTTGCTGTAGTGGTTTGGAAGCTGTGCTGAAACCTGATCAGCATTATAACAATATGCAAATCTTCACTGGTAACTGGGTTGTGGTTGCACATGTGGTGTGTTGGGTGACAAATGAACCTATAATCCATTGTAACATCACTGCTTCTTTTGTTTGACCACAACCCTATGTATGTATGAACCATTGTTTTCCTGCTTCTCAAATATAAAACCTGCTTTTTATTTTTTGTTTTATTATTTTTTATTTTATTTTTTGTTTTCCTGCTTCTCAAATATAAAACCAAACCAAACCTGTAGAACTCCAACCCAGAGCTACCCTATAGGAGCTATAAAGGACAGAGTGGAACTGCTCTCCGGGGAGTAACTCTTTTTGGAAGTGGATGGCCACATGCTTTTTCCATAGAGACTGGTGAGTTAGAACCTCCCACCCCACACACACCTTTTCTTTCTTAGCCGCTAAATGCATAAGTATGTGCCACCAGGTTCATTAGTAGACAGCTCTCTAAAATGCCTGTGCTCTTTCTCACAAGTTCTGCTCTAGCAGGCCTGGCTGAGCAGCACATGTGCCATCTCCTTCTGGATTAGTAAGACTCTTAGATCTTGGAATTCTAAACAGAACCCCAGAGTATGGCCTTCCCCACAGATGGGTGATATCAGGGCTATGATGAGATCATGATGTCTTGGTGAGGTGGAGCAGGAAACTCTGAGAGAAACAGAGACAGGGACTGAGGATGAAAGTAAGAGTCATCAGAACAGAGGAGCAGAGAGATCTAGGCCCAAAGCAAAAGACGACAGAACACCCTTCTCTATGAGGAATGGGGGAGGGGGGCGCAGGGCAAAAAAGACTGGTTACATGGAGACTTTCCCTCCTAAAATTCTGAACAGTTTTATTTATTTTTTGGTACTGAATTGAATAGCTGACTTGCAGGACACATACTTTGGCAATGCAGACTGTCAGTTTCTTAAAAGCATCTTGTAACCTGCTGACAAGGCATAATTTGGAGGAGATTTGCAACTTCTCTGAAAATTTTCATACTCTTCTCGCTGACAGTTTCATCTCCTAAAAGCAGGGCTTATGTGAACTATTTTAACTCACAGAGCCTGGTACAAGAGAGGCAGTTCAGTTTTGGAGATGCGGGTATAAAACTCTGGCCTTCCTGGGACCACCTTGCTGTTGTCATTCCTGGCTGAGCTCTTATCTGACATTAATTCTAGCCATGTAAATGCGTCCTCTTGGACATCCAACCTTCTGATGACATCAGCACCAGCCAGCATGTGTCTGGGCCTGCATGAGCTTATCAGGCTAATCCTTCCCAAACTCCTCATTCCCAAACTCATGAGCAAGAACAAAAAGGCGACGAGGTGAGGGCCAGGGGTGATGGTGGCATGACTATATAACCCATAGTATTCACTACAGATAACTTGACTTAAGACAACTTCCATCTTTTTCTCTCTAGAACAAAGATGATCTAATAGGTAAATTTTTGCTTCTTCTTGTGTTGGAGGCCACTTCACTCAGCCAGGAAGAACATTAACTAAGAAGGTCGATGGTAGTTTTCTTTCATTGACTAAAAAGGTTAATGGTAGCTTTCTTCTTTCTTTTAAATTATTTTATGGTATTTTTCATAGTCCAGACTGCGTAAATTACTTATTTCCTCTCCTTGCTATGACACAAATTGAATTCTGAATCCCAAACTGTTTTTTTCCATGCATTTATAACATGGTTCACAATGCGGGTAGGTGGGTGGCCAATCCAGTGAGAATGAACACATGGAGCAGAGAAAATTCACCACTGTGCCTGAGAAAACTCAGGCAAATGCCTCATGCCAGTGCTGGGACCAGTTCTCCTGGGACAGGAAAGGAAGAAAAATAATATAGAGGAGGGGAAGATAGTGGTTGCTTGATTGTGTGCCAAGCACCTTGATCTTGAGCTGAGGTAGTAATTCCAGTGCCCTTAGATTTAAACCCATGACTCATCGATGATTTCATTGGTGTTCAGTCACATCACAGCTCCACACATGCTCTCTCACAAACCTGTCCTGATTCAGGCAACCAATGATATTGCCTTTTCACACACTGTCTGAGACCTCTATCTGAAACGGACTACTATCTAGATGTAGTCCAAACGAAGCCATTTTTACTTGAGAGACAGAA
Organism: Nesogale talazaci; assembly: GCA_004026705.1. NCBI lineage: Eukaryota > Metazoa > Chordata > Mammalia > Afrosoricida > Tenrecidae > Nesogale > Nesogale talazaci. Next base: position 53,620 of record PVJH01007313.1, read on the forward strand.
TCCAGAGGCTCAGAATGGCAGAAGTTTCCAGAAGATAGGCTGTGGTGACAAATGTAGGAATCCTCCTGATTGGGACCACCATGTATAAATGGCCCTTTTTGAGAACCAGTGACTGTTGGAAGCCAGGCAATGACCACTGCAGAGAGGTGTTGCTGCCAAATAGCGCAACATTTAGGAGAAGATAAATCAAAACTTGCATTTTACATCAAATCTGATATTTGCATGTTGGCAAAAAAACGAACATTTTATAAAAACCTTTCTGCCCAATTCAGCTCATGGGAGTCAATTTGCAGCCACTGCCCTGGATCCTTACCTTGTATTCCTGCACAAGTTCACCAGAAGGCAGCATCTGAAGGTGAGTTTAACCAGTGAATTAGCCGCAGAGCTTTAGTTGAACACGATGTTCTTGACTTCTTTTATAAGCCGCCCCCCCCCCCCCCGGGCCCCTACATTTTGCTGTGCTAAAGAGAGCAACGCCCGTCCAGTTGCCTTTGATGTCTGGAGATCTGTGTGTGTCAGAGCTGAGCCAGGCTCCATTCACTTCCCAATAGTGGAGTTTTCTGCCTCTGTGTGAACTTGAACCTCCAGCCTTTTGTCTGGCAGCGAAGCGCATCACCTTTTATACACCACCCAACTACACATGACCGATTCCTACAAGTCTTGTAAGAAAAAGCAGTCTGCCTTTCCAGGTAAACATGGGCTCTCCCTTTCATCAGATAATTAGGATGGTTTAACTTGTTAGGTATCCATATTTGGCTTGACTTCTGAGAGGCTCCGAGTTAAATATAGTGCTCAGAGTTATACACTCTGTGTTTCTGAGTCCATGGGCTTTCACTGTCCTCTAAGCCCACATGGTTTCTAAGGTTTCTTTTAAGATCTGCCACTTGCCTGCTTCTCACATGCATCATTAGTATTAAGAAGTTAAAATCCTTTTGGAGAAGGTGTGTGTGTGTGTGTGTGTGTGTGTGTGTGTGTGTATGCGTGCACATGTATTTGGAATATACTCTTGTTACTACATCACATTCCTTCCATATCTTGCTTTATAAAAATGAGTGCCAGACCAATGAAATTAGCCAATCACAAAAAGATAGTGTATGAGACTGCTGTGACAAAAGGGAAAAAAAGAGGGCTGAGCCCCAGTGGCATAGTGGTTGAGTGCGGGACTGCGGCCCTCTGGGCTAGCTGTTCAAATCCAGCAGCACCTCTTCAGGAGCAAGGCTGGACCTCCTACTCCCCCCAGAGGGCAGTGATGCCCACAAAGAAAAAAGATAAGACAAAGGTTTTCATAACAAAAGAGACAAATTTTAATGGTTAGTGGTTGGTAGGGGGTGAAGGAAGGAAGGTGGAGTCAATTAACAGGTATCATTGAGCCACTTCTGAGTGGTCTAGAGAAGAGACAGGCATTAACATGGGTGAAGGAGAAAACAGTATTTCCAGAAGAAGGAGAAGAGAAGTCTAAGGTAGGTTGGGGATAGAGGGAGGGCAGAAAAGCTCCTGGGTGTGTGTGGGTGGGGAGGGGGTTGATAAGTAATCTAAGCTGCTGGAATCAAACTTGATCATCTAAAATGTCAACCCCATCTAATTTCACAGTAAGCAATTTAAATAAGTAAATAAATAAATTCAGGAATTAAGAATGAAAAAGTAAATGCCTCTCAATGATATTTGTTGGAATGACTCCTTGACAATCTTCAAAATACTTTTTAAAATCTTTCAGGTATATCTATTTATTTTAAAAGGGGATGTTTTTAAAAAGGTTTCCTACACCCCAAATATTAAAAAATAATAACTTGAAAAAAAGAACACAAATAAAACAATTTTTCATTTCACCACCAAGCCATTAGAAGCAATTTTTTCCTCCCATATTTTTCTGTGCCTATATATGGTTGTTACGTAGCAGCATGTTGGTTCTGTATGACAAGATGAAACACCACCTTAGACCATTCTCACAACAGTGGTTCTGCGGACCCATTACTGAAGTTAGTATGTCAACCTATCTCCCTGTGGGCCTTCCTCATTTTCAGTGACCCTCTGCTTTACCAAGAATGAAACCCTTCTCCAAGGACTGGTCTTACTTGGTACCCTGTCCAGAGGTAAAGGAGGCATCTGTCTATCCTTGAAGAGCATGGCTCAAACCCAACTCACGGCCATCGAGTCCAGGTAGAGTCAGAGCAATCCGACAGGCCAGAGTGGAGCTGCCTTGATGAGTTCATCAGCCTGTAAATCTTTACGGGAGCAGAAAGCCTCATCTCCCCCTCATCTTCTAAGACAGATCTGTTCATTCTTTTGGCAGTCCGTGAAATACTCAACATGTCTTGCCAAACCCTAATTCAAAGACATTAATTCTTTGATCTTTCATCTACAAAGGAAGTGATTAACAACACAATGACTTGGGTCAGGCCCACTTTAGTCTTCAAAGTAATATCTTTACTTTTGAATGCTTTACAAAATCTGCTTTATAGCAGATTTGCCTAGTGAAATGTATAGGTTGATTTAGTGACCATTGCTTCCAAGGATGCTGATGGTGTATTTAAGTAAAATGAACTCATTGGCAAGATCAATCCTTTACATGTTTATCTTGATATTGCAAAACTGGTCATGTTTTAAGAAACTTGATTTTTTTGTGGCAAGGTCTAACATTATTGAATGCATATATGTGTATACATATTTGCTATCTAATATGCCAAAACTCAAAACCAAACTCAATCTTTCAAATAGTAATCAAACTTTTAGTCATCTGTGCCATCTAGGAACCTTACATATGTACTGTATATAAAATATAACCAAAGCCAATCCCTACCCATTGCTGTGGAGTCAATTCTGACTTATACTGACCCTGTGGTCTGGAGTTAAAATGCCCCAATTTGTAATCTTTATGCAGGCAAATTGCCGTACCTTTCTCATTCAGGTTTCAAACTGCTGACCTTTTTGGTTAGCAGATCTGTGGTTAATCGGTGGGCTACTAAGGATCCTTCCTAGAATATATGCATATCTATTGAGTGCTGTTGTACATATCTTCACAAGTTCATAAGAACTTGTACATGGGTCTAGCGGCATTTGTGTGAACACACCAAGGGTATACCGCATGGCTTAAAGTCAGGAAAGATGTGAGTCAGTCTTGTATCCTATCCCCATACTTGTTCAATCTGTATGGTTAATCATGAGGCAAGCTCGATTATATGAGAAGAATGTGGAATCAGGATTGGGTGATGGCTTATTAACAATTTGCAATATGCAGATTACACAACCTTGTTGACTGAACGTGAGGAATCATCAAAGCACTTGATGATGGAGATCAAGGATTATAGCCTTCAGGACGGATGACAACTCACGATAAAGTAAGACCCAAACCCTCACAACTGGGCTAATAGAGAACAACATGATAGCCGGAGAAGAAGTAGCAGTTGTTAAGGATTTTGTCTTGCTTGGATCCACAATCAGTGCTCATGGAAGCAGCAATCATGCACTCAAAAGATGTATTGCGTTAGGCACATCTGCTGCACAGGAGTTCTTTAGAGCATTGAAAAGCAAGTATATTTCTTTAAGGTGCATCTGACCAAAGCCATGGTATTTTTTTCTTTTTATTGGGGGCTCTTACAGCTCTTATATCATTCTTTACATCAATTGTATCAAGCGTATTTGTACATATGTTACCCTTATCATTTTATAAACATTTACTTTATATTGAGTCCTTGGTATTAGATCTTGATTTTTTTCCCTCCTTCTACCCTCATGACCCTTGATGAATTATAAATTATTATTGTTTTCATGTTTTATACCATCTGCTGTCTCCCTTCACCCATGTTTCTGTTGTTCATCTCCCTGGGGAGCAAGATTATGCATCAATCATTTCAATCAGTTTCCCCTTCCTTCCCTCCATCCTTCACCTTCTCCCAACTCTCATGGTATCTATATTCCCATTTCTGTTCCTGAGGGGTCTGTCTGACCTGGATTCCATGTGTTGGAATCCTTGTCTGTACCTGTTGCATGCTCTAGTCTAGCCAGAATGGAAAAGCAGGACTGGGGTCATGGATGGTGGGGTCTTAGGAAGAATAAAATAACCAGAGAGATATCATGTGTTCCATCAGTCCTATAATGTGCCCTGATTGACTCACCCGTTCCTTGTAACCCTTCTGTGAGGGGATGTTCTACTGCCTACAGAGGGGTTTGGGGTCTCCTCCACAAACAAGTATGGCAGTCAAACATCAAGACAAGACAAAAACCACAGAAAACTTTCAATGCAAAGGAAACAGAAAATACTATCAATTGAAACCAATTTTAGGATGGGTAGAAAGGGAAAACAAATGTGAAGGTGCTAAATGTTTACCAAGTTACTTCAGCATTAATCCACTTTCCAGCGCACTCTGTCTGAGAGCACTCTAGTCACACTCCTGGTCAGAAGTTTGCAAGGATTCCCTGGAGGCATGAGATTAGCAAGACTTCATCCCACAAAGTTTGACCATGTTAGAAGAGACCAGGTCCTAGAAAAGGACATTTTTGTGGATAAAGTAGTGGATTGTGTTAGTCTGAGTAGACCAGAGAAACAACTCCATAGACACTCACATGTGTATAAGACAGAGTTTTACGTAAAGGGTAATTGTACATTAAAAAAGCATCCCCCCCCCCCACAAAAAAAAGCATCCTGACTCAATCTAGTCTAAGCCATAAATCCTTTATTAGTCCATATGTCCAACACCAATCTATAATGTCCTCTTCAGATTCACAACACACATGGAATGATGTTGATATGCCGGCCTATCACGGGCCAGGGGGTAGAAAGACTTTGGATCCAGTGGCATTATATGGATCTCAGCGCTGACAGGGGTCTTTCTGTGCTTTCTCCAGAAGCCAGGGTTGCATCAGAGGAGATCCATGTGTCTTTTCCTCAGGGATGTCTCACAGACAGTCAGTCTTGTCAGTAGAGAGTCTCCACAGAAGTGAGTAGAGAGTTACTGCTGCCTCCAAGAAGAAAATTAAGGAATTCTCAGAATCCTTAGGGGAAGGTCATGCCCGCACACAAGTGTCATTGGCTCTATCCTGATGGTCAGTCTAGACTCCACCCCTGTACTCTTTCCTCAAAATGACACCAGATTCATCAAAAAAGTGGAAGACGGTCTGTGAGAAGAAATGACCCACTGGTTGCAGCAATGGGCTCAAACGTGACGGTCTTGAGGATGTATCAGGACCAGGCCATGTTTTGTCCTGTTGTACACAGGGTTACTGTGACTTAGTGCCTACTTGATGAGACCTAACACCATTGATAGTTAAATTTTGAAAAATGAAGTATGAGGTCTTATTTTAACTATAGTTTCAGAGTCTGATTTTTCTCCTTGCCATTTTCATTTGGAGCATCTTTCTGTGACCTTAAGACTTGGGGGGAGTTTTAAAAAAAGGGGGGATTTTTAAGCTTTTTTGTATTAGCCAGCAATGTGAGTAAACGGCAATTTACTATTGTCCCCTTTGTTAGAAATTTGAGTTTTTATATTTTTCAACATTTCAACCATGTTACATGAAAATGTGTGTGCCTCTCTCATAAGAAACCTTAGGGCTAGTTCCTAGAAATAGGCTCATGTGGGGTCAAAGGGCCCACCTTTTCAAGTAAACATTGGTGAATTACTTCCCTAAATGGTAGTCTCAATTGAGGATGTGCCTCCATGTGTTTGTCTCCTGGCAAACTGTCCAAAGGGTGGCATATTTATCACATACGAAGTTGCTTCCTAAGTTGATGGATTAAAAATAGAAGGCCAGTATTTTAGATCATATCTCTTTGATTATGAATGAGACTGCTCTTTTTTTCCATATTGGCATATGAATTTCTTTTGCAGACTATATTTCCATCCTTTGCTCATGCTCCCATTGCAGTGTTAGTGTTTTTCTTATAAAGACATCTGGCTTGGACATGATTTTCCGTGACTGCTGCACTTCTTGGGAATATCTGAAAAATCTCAAACTTCATACCAAATGTTTCCAGACTAAACGCCACAGCCTCTTCCAAGCAATTATATACAAATCTCTAGTTTATAGAAAGGGAAACTCTAGTGCTTTGTAATAACTCTCACTGTTGATTGCCAAAGTTCAGTTCCACAAATTGGTGAGACGCTTCGAGGAGATCTGCATTTTTTGCCCCATACCCTCTGAGACAATGAGTGTTTTTATTTCCTCTGCAAGTAGAGCTGTGTGAGGCTTCATGTGAAAAAAAAAAAACCCATTTGCCATCAATTCACTTTTCCAAATGGGACTTTCCTGATGGGGTTTTCTGGACTCTTACTCATTCTTTGCTTTCCTTTGCCTCTCCACCCCCTTCCTCTAATAATTTAGAGTTCTCTTTCCAGAAATATCAACCAGGCAGTGCTTCCTTCTCCAGTGACGTACAACACCCACAGGATTTTCTGCTAATCTTGAATAGAGCAAACAACACTCTGTCAGCAATGCTCTGACAACCAGATCATTCAAGTCAAAATGTGCACAGGCTGGTACATGTACGCCTGGTGTCCCTGTGCTTGAGGAAGGATGGAGCCACTTTTATTTTTCTTTGGAGGGTCCCAAGCCTCAGAAATGCCCCGGTTTAAAGAAGACACACATACACACATCTGTTGAGGATTGGAGTCCATGCCCCCCCCCTCCCAAATAGCTTCATTTTTTTCAGAACTGATCTTTGCCAAAGAAGCAGCTTGCAAAGTGTTGTCGTGAGACAGAAGGAACCCTAGTGGTGGAGCAGTTGAAGCGCTTGGTTACGCTCTGAAAAGTGGCAGTTCACACGTGGGCCAGACACTCAACGGGAGAAAGAGAAAAAGTCTGCTCCTAGGAAAGATGACAGTTAGGAAACCCTAGAAGGCAGTCCCACTGGGTCCTCGGGGGTCACTGTGCGGCGTCACGATGGACGAGAAGGCAGTGAGTTTGGCTTGTGTAGTCATGAGACAGGGCTTGTTTTCCTTTTAACTTCATTATGTGGCTATTAGGTTTTGTTATTGTATTTATATAAAGCCGTTCTTTTGAAAGACTGCATATTTGGCAGGAATGGGAAAAGCCAAACACACTTAGACTTCACCCCTGTCTCTGTTTAGCTTTGAAAGAGACACGAAGGGGCTCGGAGTTTGTCATCATTTGTGCTGGGGCAGCCTTCCTGCAAGGCACGCAGGTGAGGGGCTGGGCGGACGGCAAGATGCCCATGGTCTTTCTGGGCCCCATGGAGATCTTGTAAGCGATGTTGCTTGATTGAAAGCCTGCCAGGAAGAGTGCAAATGAGCAAGATGAAAAGCATCGATCCTCTCCCTCTGCTTCCATAAATAGTTCCATGCACAGCCCCCCACATCCCCGCCCACACTTCACTGTACTTAGTGGAGATGAAGGTCTTACAGGAACACACACATTCGAAGCCCAAACTTGATCCAAATCTTGCTTTTCTGTTTGTTTATCTGTTGGATTGGTCTTGATTGTGGGGTCTTCTCTAGATAAAGAACCTAAATAAAGACTGGCTGGTTACATCCTTGTAGCCAGCATGACAGTAGAAAGGTCTGACTATCTACTACGATAAAGATCACAGCCAAGAAAAACCTATAATCTGTGCCACTCTGTGACACATGGCGTCACCCTGAGTTGGAATATTGGCTCTAAGACAAGGCGTTTGGTTTGGATCGAAACACACATAACCAAGCATTCTTCCATTGCAAGCATTTTTGAAGTGTGTATTTCAATGACAGGAATTACGTTCTCACCAAGTTACACAACTATCATCACTTTTTTTAGACTATAAGACAGAGAGAGGAATAAATCATGTACGGATTACAGAAAGGATTTCTCTAGAATAACTCCAGATTGAAGGAGCACACATCATGGGTGAACTGTCCCATGGGGGTGGGGGACACTGAAAGTAGAGAATGGGAGAGGAGCCTGGGGTAATATGTTCAGAAGGCCTTGACTGACCATTGGTACAGAGTTTTGTTACTTCTGGATATATATTGACTTAGAATCTTATTGAGAGTGAATAAAACACAAACAAAGAGGAAATCCACCAAAGAGTTCAAATGGGCTCAAGCAATAAAAGTTATTAGCTAATATAATGGGCCCATTTAAGGGTAGCACTAGTTTATGTCATGACTGGGCCCAGATGCTCAACTAGGATTCATTTATGGGGAAACGCAATGAACAGATACTGATTTAGATTCCCAGCCTGTCCTTTTCAGCACCTGAGAAGAAACAGAGCATTTTCTTTAAGAGAGAATATGGGGGAAAACCAATCTGGACTCAGCTTGGATCATTTATCCTTTGACCAAATGAGATGATCTATTCCCATGTCCATTCCTAAGTAGAGAGTGGAGTCCTCACAGGAATGAGTGTTTCCTGTTGCCAGAAAGAGGATTCTATGGCTTAGAGGGACGAAGACTGCCACAGTCCACTTGGTTGAGGTGTGGCAGCACAGATACCAGATTTAGGGATAGAAGAAACTTCCTAGATCTGTCTTACTCCTTTGACCACAGGGAGTAAGACATCTCTTGAAGCGTCAGGCTTCTTAGCTTTCCAAGAAGGCCCTCGCTATGTCCATGAGCCTTTCAGGGAGCCCGCTGTGTGAAGGAGAGGGACGATGCAAGTGCCAGGACCTTCTTCTTGCTCCTGAGACAGGCTGTTGTTGGTCATCTGTTTACTTGTGCCTAGGACACAGCTGCTCACTGACCAGCTGCTCCACTGGGAAAAGATGAGACCACGTGCTTCCCCAGCGATTTATCAGAATCAATCTATGAGGCCTTTCACGTCATCCTCCAGGATGGCCATGAGTCACTTGATGGCTGTGGATAAAAAGGACACAGTTTACATCCAAAGGTTCAGAAAGGAAAGGTCCTGGTGCTTCCTGCATCAACTGAAGAGAAGCCTTCCAGCTGCTCAGGTGTGCTGACAGTCCCTCTGCCTCCTTCCTGCTCAACCCAACGTGAAGAACAACAACATTTGGGTTTCGTCTTCCTACTCAGGACCATCAGGAGGTCAAGAGCGTCCTTGTTCTGATGCGGCTTCACCCAACAGGGTTAGCATTCTATTTACAGACTCTGTGCCAGCCTGTCTTTGACTGCAGGAAACCAAAGCATTTGAAATATTCATTGTTTTCGCCTTAAAAATGGAGGAGGTGGAGGTTGGCTTCTCTCCTAAAGCCCCAGCCACACCTGCTGTTTATCCTGCATTAACACTCCCCTAGAGTTCACCGCATGGCCTTTGACACATCAAAGTGAAACTCCAAGAAGACAGAAACAACATGCCTATTGTTCGGTGAAGATTAGATACTGCGATTCCAGGGGAAAGCTGAACTACGAGGTTGTTTTTCCTTTTGCTTTTTTGGAAGTCCTAATGAGTATCTGCATGGTGTGGGGAGGGGGGTTTAGAGATGAATGAATGATGGTAAATGTATAAACTGTCCTTCTGGAAAGCTTTCCTCCCTAAAGACAACAGTATAGAAACAATTCAAAGGGGAAAAAGGACCAAGGGCTTTCCTATGTGAATGGTGATTGCTAGCAGAATAGAATGATTGCTAGCAGAAGAGCATGTCTCCACTTCCCGTGATCATTAGATTCTGTGGATTCTGTACTTGTCACTTAAAAGTATGTCTTCTCTTTTCTCCTCTGACTGCCTTAGTTCGGACACCTTCATATTTCATACCCTCTCGTATGTATCTAATCGATGGCCTCTCCAAATTTAAATACATGGATGATCGTGTTCATTTAACTACACACTGGCGGTCTTTTAGTAGGGAGACCCCTTGGTCCGTTAGTTCATCTCTGTGTAGCTCAGAGGGGTAGGTGAAGAGTCAATGAGTTAATTTATGCAACATGCTTAGACCACTAACTGGGCCCAGAGGAAGTCTTTGGCTTTTTAACAAATATTTTTTCAAAGGAAGTTTTCATTATGTATCGACTGATTGAGTGTTAAGTTATTTTTACCTACTCCTGGTGGGCTCCAGCTTAAAATCCTTCCCCACCCTCTGGTCAGGGATGACTCAGCTCTTGCACAGGTCATGCTCCTCTTGGTCACCTGTCCCCTCTCTGTGTCTCACCCCTCGTTCATGTGCTGCACCCTCTCAAGCCACACTGAAGCCTGACCATGCGTCCCCTGTCTGATGTCTTCTCCTGACTCTACAGCCACGGGAATTGCTTCGCTGCGTTTTCCAAGGATCTTTGTCAGCTCAGCAGGGCCTCCCAGGGAGGGCTTGACAGTCTCCTGCCAACCCCTCTCTGTTGTTACCATGAGGCAGGATGGACTTGATGGCAGGGAGATGGTTGCATGCATCCTACCACATTTAAAAGAAGTGCAAAGTGCTACTGCCTAAGGGATGTCTGGAATGTCCCAGGAATTTGGTATACATCATCTCATTTAGGCTTCACAACAGAAGCGCAGGGCTTGCTTGAGAGAGAGGCGAATCTGCTAACAGGGCTGAAGTCATTTGTGTGAGGGAGCAGTGGTGACAGATTTAAAACTCTGGTTCTAGGCTACGCGCCACTCTCCTCCCTCCTCCTCAGAGTGGTGATTGGTTGTCTTGCTTTCCCTTGCTCTGAATCTCCAGTGGCATGAGCAGCATCTTTGCATGTTACTGCTCTGCCTAGGAAGGGAGCTGTGTCCCAGTCTTAGCAAGGGTGCTTCATCCTCCACTTCCCTCCTATGCCCCCCTTGATTTTCCTCTGTTTCATCTCTAATCGAATTTTTCTTCTCTGCAAAAGACTACCCTTGCCTGGCTTCTAGCTTTGGTTCTGCAATCAAATGAGGAATCACTGCAGGCAGGACACCTTGAAGCACTGACAACACTTTTTCCAGGTTGGCCCAAGATTTCTGGGCAACACTCTGTAGCTCTGACCGGTGTCCCCATCACGTGAGTTCTAGGAAGAAGGTATGTGATAGCAGACTTCTTTCGGGGACGGTCTGTTTGAATATAGGAAGACCAATATCTGGCACAAAGCAGATAATAAACTATCGTTGGACAAATGACTAGAAGAAGCTGTGATAACAAAGTAAGCAGGATATAGTAGAGAGAAGTTGAACTCAAGAGGTGAGCCCTTCAAGAAGGCCCAATGTGATTGATCTTTCTGTCATTTCTAATGAAAACCACACCAGTGGTGGCACATCGTGGGATGACACAGTGATGTGGATAATTGAATGGATGGTGACACCACTTGGTGCTGCCATCTCCTGACCTGCCAATTAAGACAATGGTGACTCCTCTATCTGGCCAGCCTAGCACTGAAGAGCTTTTCTGTCTGATAAACTTTTCCTTCATTTACTTATATTTTCTTTCCAGGTCTTTGGCCTTTATTAAAATTTTTTTCTTTATTAAAATTTTTGATTGGTACTAATTCTAAAATTAACTCAACACAGTACTCTTTAAGAAAACAAAGGAATTGACAGTCAAGCACTTTCATGCAGAACTCGGCATGGTGAAAACGCTCCACACATTTGGGTTGTGCCTTCATTTCTTTAAGCTCTCCCCAAATATCGTTAGCATCCTTTATGTATGATCCGTCTGAAACTATGCCCGGAAAAAACAGCAGCCGGTTTTGGAAACCCTGTGGGGCCATTCTCGTCTAACCTATAAGGTTGCTGTGTGTTACTACGGACTCAGTGGCACTGAACTTGGTTTCTGGTTTGAGAAGAAAATGAACCTGACTGAAGACCAAGATTTGCCTTTGCTTTCTGGTACCCCCTAGAACAACTCGCCTGCCTTGCTGGTTGGTGGTCTCACACGCGATTTACTCCCCATCCGGTCTGAGTCCTCCTAGAACTTTGTCTACAGGTGACATCCTCAGGGGCTAATTGTTCCCTCACAAAAGGAAGCCCACCTCCCAGTCTCAAAGCATTTCCCTTTCAGTCGGCGAGAGAAGTAGGATCTTGTTGTCGTCCCGGCCAGCTGCTCTCTTGGATTGGTTTTTGCTGGCCTTTCCAAGCTCAAGGAAACTTGGCAGAATTGTTTGGCAGCTCCTGAAGCTTACTAGAAATACCAGAAGCCCACAGTTTGCATAATGTTAATTAAGTTTTCAGCTCAGGCTCCAAACCCATCGAGTGTTTAGAGGATCAAGTAACTAAGGAAATGTCTTCTATAGAGACGAACCGGAGAGGAAACGCACCCGAACCCACTAAGCACACAAGGCTGTGGAATTCCCTGGGAACCCTGAGAGCTGTGCCCGACGTCTCCAATTTTAAAAGTGCTCTTCATGTTTTTTGTTTAGTTTTGTTTCACTTATGGTGCAAATCCTGTCAACCCCAAATCATTTTTTCCAGTATCACTTCCTGAGGAGCCAGTGTTGCTTTCTCACCTCTGTGAGCCAGCGCTCTTGAGTGTGTGCAGATACTCCAGGGTTCCGCCACACCTCAGGGGTGTGGTCACACGGGGTGCTCGTGCCAAGTGGCTTCACCCACCCAAGGTGTGGCGCTATCGTCTATTCTTGCCACATCTTGGAGTGTCTCATTAATCTCTTGCTATAAGTCATCCAAAACAAAAACACATCGGTCTTGTGCTTTCAACCTTTAAAAAGTTTCAAAATATCTGTGATGGGGCTGGGACTGCAGCCTCACATGATATCACATGGAGCAGGCATGGAAGGTTCAGTTTTTCAAGAATTTCCTTGGCGACGGTCGGGAATGCACACCGCACAGCCTACACCAATTCTATCACTGCCGCACGGATGAGGGAGTTTCCGAAATTTGGTGGGGAAGTGGGATGGAAAGATGACAGACTTTCCCCACAAACTCTTTGAGGTCCCTTGTCCAATGGCGTGGCATTCATTCCGTCCTTCACGTGGTGTGACGATGCTCATCATCATCATTATTTTTCTATACCAAATCAACTTTTTAGAAAGACAAGTCCAAGTGAAGAGATCGTGATGGAAAGTGAAATATGAGACTCCTTTCTATCCCTGTATTTATCAAAGGTACTCTTGGGAATGAGGTTGGTCAACATTGCTTAAAACGTTGGGCTCAAGTAAGAGCATACTTAGTGAATACTTTCTAGAATGTATGCATTTGGGGGTAGGTTCTACGGATGGCTTTCAGTTGTAGCTGGAGTGATGGGGACCAGTCCCCTTCTTTAAGCCCCAGAGCTTTGGAGTCCACGTGGGCAGCGCTCCTGTTGTGTTGATTTCATGTAGTCAGATCTTGGTAAAGGGCTCTGGGCCAGAGAGGTGGGTGGACAGTAGTTACCCATCCTAATCCCAAAGGAGTGTCTGGAGCAACCAGTCCTGCCCATTGGAGAGCCCACAGCCTTTGCTTATGCTTCGTATTGAGTTATTTAGTTTGGAAGCAAAGAAAAATAGGTATGACATCAGTTTCTTCCTTGGAGTGCTTTTGATCTAGTCGAACAGTGAAAACTAACAAAAGTAAGAATTCATGGGGAGCTAAGCGGTGAGCGATGTGGTGTGGATCATCATTTGAGGTCAGCGTGGAGTAGGCAGATATGGGATGGGCTGGAATAGCTGGAGAAGGCTTCCTGGAAGAACAAGGGCTGCACCAAATCCAAAGCTTTGAGGATGCTTTGGAAAATTGCCAAATGAGCCTTTGATCAAGCTTGATTTGTAGCCACCTCTCGATACGGATACCGTGTTAGCTGCCCAGAGGTGTTGTAAAAGCAAAACAAAGCAAAATCTCCTGCTTCCACTTGTTCCAAGTCTCCCCTGAGCTGCTAGTGAGAAGTAAGTTATAGAAGAAACGAATCAACGTAGGAGTCAAGTGCACGTACTCTACTTACAAGAATAATATTCATAAGATATTGGGGGTGGGGTGGGAATGAGGGATTTGTGGAAACTAAGATGGAGAGGTTGTATCACTCAGATAGAAGTAAGAAACTTAAGGGTTTCTTGGTTTTATTTCCAGTTAAAGAATCTTTGAGGAGTTGGCAATCTAAATATTGCACCAGATTAGGCCTATGGCTTTGTTTGGAATGATTTGAGAGCACAGTTAGGCTTTTGCAGCTTTCCTTGGACTAAAACAAAAAAAAAATTGAAAGAATATCTCATGACAAATTAAAAGAATAATATGGAACTCTACTGGCAGTGTTCATAATTGAGCTTCAGTGTTATGTATGACACACATTTATTTGCATGCTCCCTATGGTTGCTTGTGTATTATAAGGGTGGGGTTGAGCAGTTATGACAGAAGCCATAGGTGGCATTCTAGTCATTTTGTATTGCCAGTTGGCACATTGAAAATTTCAATGGTGGGGGTAGGGAGGTGAAAAAAAGAGGAGCTTATCAAGGATTCAAGTAGAAAATGTTTTGGAAATGGTGATGGCAACATATGTACAAATATACTTGATACAGTTGATGTACGGAATGTTATAAGCGCTGTAAGAGCCCCCAATAAAAAATCTCAAAAAAAGAGAGAAAGTTTCCATGGCACAGTTATAAATGGACAATGTCTTGAGTGTTGCACCTGTGTATGAAGGTATTTTCAAAGGTGAAATATGTGAAATCTCAGTGCAGGTCAGCATTAACAGGTGAACAATTGCAATCAATTTTGATGATAGGAAGCATTGTATTTAACTCTGATTATACAAAATTTCATCTATCTCCCTCCCCCCCCCAAAAAAAAAACAATTTTAGTCTTCTCATTAGTAGAAGCTACATTATAAAACACTATGGGTATATTTTGAATTTTGTTTATAAAAATTAAGAATACTAGTGTTCCTTCCTATAATATAATTACTTATACAATAGCTTTAATTTGGCTCCTGGCTTACAAAGGCTAACCTATTTACTATCTGGTCCACAGAGAAATTTGGCTGGATCTAGTCCTACATAAGGGTTTAAACCTGATGTATGTTTTATGATTTTGCTTTTGATTTTTCCTGTCATCGCATGTAATATTTGCAACAACCTTACCAGGTGGCCATATTAGATGTGATTGTCTTATTTTTTTTTTGTTTTTTGGGCATCACTGCCCTCTGGTGGTGGGAGTAGGAGGCCCAGCCTTTGCTCCTGTGGAGCTGGAATTGAACCTCCATCCCAGTGGGCCACAGTCCCTCGCACAACCATTACACCACAGGGGCTCAGCCCTGTGATTATCTTAATTTTATGTAGGAAAATTTCAACTTAAACAAAACTGATTACTCTATCACTCAAGTAACATTTTTAGTATTGGAAATATACACAAATAATCTCAACCATTGCTGGGGAGAAAAACACCACCATGAGATCAAAATCCCTGATAAAACAACCTCATCTCTGACCAAGATGCAAAGGAAGCAAGGATCTTCTGAGAGGAAAGAAGCAGAACCACTTCTGCTTCTGGGGACACCAAGTCTAGGAGACATGATGAGGTGGCCCTGCTATGGTGTGGAAGCTCTCATATATTCATTTCGAGTGGTTCTCCTGTCAATGGTAGACACGCTTTGGCAGCAGTATATGAGAGTATAGCATGACAGACCTGAAGCAGGGGACAAGAGTGCCCAATGTGTGCAGGAGCAGTCTTGAATGGAGCATCTAGGTGGCACTGAGTGGCAACATCATTTGCAATTTGGTCACATTCTAGTTCTCTCAGTGATTTGGTCTTTGCTATGACACTGAACACATTTCAGGGGAGACTTCCAGACGTAGGTGAACTAGGACAAAAGCCTGATCTGCTGCTGAAAAGCTATCAGGTAGAACTCTATAGGCCATCATTCATAGCAGAGAGTGGGGAATTTTTGTTGTGCATGATGTCACCATGAGTGGGACACTGACTCAACCACCGCAATCAATCACCGCAACAAAGATCTTAGGTGTCTAACCTCCAACCTAATCACCACACGAAGAATT
Organism: Nesogale talazaci; assembly: GCA_004026705.1. Classification (NCBI taxonomy): domain Eukaryota; kingdom Metazoa; phylum Chordata; class Mammalia; order Afrosoricida; family Tenrecidae; genus Nesogale; species Nesogale talazaci. The sequence goes on from PVJH01007313.1 coordinate 69,375, forward strand.
AGTCCAGGCTGTTTGACTGCCATAAGCATAGTTACAATGATACACTTCATCTAGTCTTATTTTTATGGAATTATCCCAAGAATTGACGTATGATTTACAGAAACATATTCACTTGGGGAAGAGAGGGAGATCTCAAAGCCCCCTCCACAGTTTATACCATTTATACAGTAATCTAGCTAATTTACTCCTTCCTAGTCCACTCCTCCTGAATATTGTTGGTGTTGAAAAGAAGTAAATCTATGTCTTCATGACTTCTCATCTTCTTGCCTAAGTTTGTCAGCATTGCCTAGAAGACACCTTTTGGTGGCCCTCCTGCCCTCGATTCCTCTGCCCTATCTGCTCCTCTACCCCCAAATTCACAATAAAATTTAAAATACAAAGACATCCTTTCAGTTAGTTTTAGTCTGCTCTCTAGGAATTTATTAATACCTTTGCAGTTCAGCCACTCTTGAATGCCCTACTGGATTGACAGCTCAGCCACAAGTGGGCTTTCAAATTTCTTCTGCCCAGTTCAGGCATAGTCTGTACACCCACCTGTGTGAATCAGCGTGAATAGGTGGAATAGCCGCATTTTTTTTTGAAAGCACCAAGTTGAAGCTGGAGTGAATGTGGCCCAGGGTGTGCTTCAGGTTACATAGGACATGTAGGAGACAGAAGAGCATCGTGGGGACAGCCAGAGTGCAAAGTGTTGTCATCCCCAAACTGAGGTAGTGAGAGTCTACTTCCTTCCTCTGGGCAAAGGTGGAGCTTTGAGTCATCTGGTCTTAATTAGCTAAGAGCTTCGCTGAGCTTGCCATTGATCAGCATTTCCTCCTCTCATTTCCCTGCTCCTTCTTCTCCTGTCTCAGACAGTGTGACTGACTCTAGTGAAACCTGGGGAAAGGCATCCTCCTTGGGGTGACACATGGCAGCATCAGATGAAAGCTGCAGGGCATTACTAATGCATGATGCGGAGCCGAAGGTGTCTGTCCTGTGTGGGTTGTGAAGCAAACAGGTTAGATTCATCAAACAAGAAATGCTCAGTGCAGGGGAGGGAGTCAGTCTTTCAGTGAGAGATGAGACTCCAAAGAACGGAGGTGATCTCGCTCTTGGTTTCAATGTTGCTCAAGAAGTTCTTGAGTCAATTTACTTTTATGTCCCTGGCCTTCCAGGCCTGGCCTTTCCATAGCAGGAGCTGGACTCCGTGACTGCACGTGGGGAAGCGAGCCCCTCACAGGGCCTTTTGGGGGAGTGCTTCATGAAGGCCTAGAAGGCACGGCTTCAGATAGATACATTGCACTCGAATGAATATAAAGTACTTCTGACATCTGAATCCTGTCCCTCTTTGAAGTTCAGAGCTCCTAGGGTGGTATCGGTGGTTCAGGGGTGGGCTTCTTACCTTCCATGAGAGAGATGGAATTTGCTTCCTGGCCTGTGCACTGGAGCGGCCTCTCCGCTCTCTGTCAGCAGAAGTTTGTGGGTTGCTAGGTTAGTGAACTGATTTCAGTGGAGCTTCTAGAGTAAGAAAAGCCTCACAGCATAATTCTCAAATTCACCGACGAAAACCCCCGTGACTTGTGTCTGGTCCACATCCCATCATGGGGATGACACAGCAAGGAGTCCCCGTGAGTCCAGATGGACTCCATGGCACCGAAACAGCAGCAACCGGATGCAGGATGTTTCCACTTACTCTCCATGGAGAAAACAATGGATTCCAGACAGAGACAACTCTGAAGAGATGTTAGACGGTTTTATTCAGATCTTTGAGCACGTAATATCCAAGAGGTAGCATTAGCTACCAATTGTAAGTGTCCCAAAGGCAATGACTGAAGTTCCATTGTTCATCTTAAGATCCCCAACAGTCCTCTTGCATCAGGTCTAAAGGGTGTTTCATGATAGATTGAGATTTTCTGCAGAAAGCATCTCAGTAGAAAGTGTTTACAATTCAGACCCAACCCTGATGATTCTTTGCTGGAAAACTTTCAATGCCTTCTTCTTTCTTTAGATATCAGCTCGAGAATCCTTCACACAGGGCTGATTGTCGTCAGGGTGCAATCACATTGCAATCTGCCAAACAGATTGTTGGCAGTCAATCTTTTTTCTAATTGGCCTGCTTGGGGCCTTCCCAGGTGACTAAACACTTGGACTGCTCATGCACTCACTTCCGCCCTCATCTCCTGCCCACCCACTCTGAGCTTACAGGCCTTCCTTTGGTTTTCGGGAAGGTGCTGGGATCTAGGACATCTGGGTCCTGACAAATTCCAAGCTTTCTGTTTTGCCCATTTTTTTTTTCTTTTTTAAGTAGTTAGCTCTTCAAACACCTTTAATCTCAACTTTAAATCTAAAAATTCCAGGAACCTTCTCTGAACCCTCTGCCCAAGGCAAAGTTAGGGATCCCTTTGTTAGCCATGAGAGCTTCCTTTAAGCTTTGCTTGCACTATAATAAGATAATTGTGAGTGTGTTTTATGGAAGGTTCCCTCTAAGAGTCCAGGAAATGCATCTGAAGGCACTAGATTTTACAATGCAGAATATCCTTAAAAGATATTTGATAGAGTGAAAAGATAAATACAATGATAGGGTAAAAGTATGAAAATAAAATCAATTTCTGTCAAGTCAGATTCTGCGTGATCCCATTGGGTTGTTTTTGCAGAGATTGGTGAAGAGCTTTTTTTTTTTTTAATGACAATTGTTATTCTTGTTAGTGAGATGGATGACCATTGATTTAAAATATTTTTGGAAAGTGATACTTTCATATGAAAAATTGGATTCATTTATAAAAAGGAGAGTAGGGTCATTTCAGAACAAGTTAACCATGGGGTTTTGCATGACCACGAACCCTTCGGATGGAGATCACCAGGCTTTGCTATTATGGGCTCTCTGGGCAGATCTGCACAGACAAGTTTTTTTTGCTCAATAGCCAAGTGCTTAGTGATTACTACCAACCAGGGACTTCTTAAATTAATGTGAATCATCCATATTTTTTTGAAAACTATTCAGACTTTGCAATTCACCTTGCTGAATACAAACCCTGATTCAAGTGTCACCGGCAAACTAATTTTATCCATCGGCCTCTGGGGCTTCTGAGGCCAATTATAGCCAGACAGATCTGCTTGCACACCATTTTAGAGGCTCTGCTTTCTTCTTCTTATGCCCCCCCCCACCCTTTACTCCTGATCCCCCTCCTTTTCTTTTATACTCTTGTTGGTACTGCCTTATAATTACATTTCTAATCTTTTTAAGTTCGTGGTAAATTTCACACACACACACACACACACACACTTACTGTGTAAAAGGTGGAGCTTACTGAATTTCTTTTTGCTTTTGTGGCTTGACTTGTTTAAACCTTAGGGACACAAGCGTGTTCTAATTTGCCAGACTTTTGTTTATCTAGATCAATTAAACTTTCCTGTATTTATCTGAAGTAAAAATACCTTTCCATATGAAGAAGTAATTTTGGAAAATATGGTAACAAACAAAAGTCATGCACATCCATGATCTTACTGCTCACAATCTTTTTAAAAAATTCTTTTTATTTGTTTCATGATCAATCAAATAGCTATTTTCATGAGTGTACCCTATCTATGTCACAAACTCCTAACGACCATCCAGTCAGCCAACAAGAGACATCTCTGCACTGAACCTGAAACGCAGGCCTAAATATCTAGCTTTAATCTCTCAAACTAAACCAAATAGCACTGTAGAATTTTTTTAAAAAAAATACAAAACACATTTTTTCCATCAAACATTATCAGTGTTCACATTTAAATAATATATTTATTCATTTTCCAAGGTTCCTCTCAAATTGAAATGACTCTCCATGATGCTTGTAACCAGTAGATACAATCACATTCCCCCCAAGCTTGTTTTTGTGTGACCAGATGGGGGGGAGAGGGGGGGAAGGGAGGTTGAGCAATAGAGAAGAAACTTCTGAAACAGAGAGAGGAAGCAAACGAGGATATAAACAGTAATTAAGACCAGAAAGTGTCCTAAAAGGAATGATTTAGATTCAAGTGAAAGTCAGTTTGGGCTACCCAGGGTGTACGGAGGATGGGAAGTTAGATGGCGGGATTTTCGACAGAGGGAGGAGAGGCACTACATACCCTTCAAATGGAACCCTTTCCTAGAGCCCAGGCCCTGTCCTTGGAGGCATCCCCTTGGTTATTCATTGAATTCCAACCATCACACAGATCCGCATACCTAAAAACCGAAAAATGTAAGAAAGGTATTGTAAGGTAATAATTTCTTTTTTGGGAGGTTGGTGCATCACTGCCTCGGGTGGTCGTGGGGGCTACCCAGCGCTGCTCCTGAGAGCCGCCGCTGGATTTGAACCACCAAGCCCGCGGACCACAGTCCCGCACTCAACCACTTACACCACCGGGACTGAGCCTGGTACTTATTTCTTAACTGTATGCTTCACTCCATAGCGTCTGAAAACTTAGTGTATTTCCAAGGCCCCTGGGATTTCTGCTGCTGAATCTTTGTCCAGCCAAGCTCTGCCCTCTCATTTTTGAGGAGGAGGGACAAGGGGGGGTTGTGGTTGCCTAGCCAGTGATATCTCAAATCTTCAAAGAGAAACGAAAGATTCGTGGCCTTATTTCAGGATCCTTCCCGCAGTGCTCTGTCTGTCCACAGGCATACAAGGACACGAAGCTTCAGTCTGGCAGTGACAAGACGTCCCGCTTTGGGCGGGATAGTCCCGATTTTAAACAGTTTTTCTCTCGTGTCAAGGTCCCGATTTTTGGGAAGAATGCACGACAAGCTAGGGAATGGCGGGAGAACGGGAAGGGACTATATACCCCCTTCTCCCCCTCTCCCCCTTAGGTCAAACGTCGGGGCTTGTTTTAGTTCATTGTGAAGCTTACCCATTGTGCAATTCTCTCAAAAGTTTTACTAGTGACAGAGAACTTGATGGTGCTCTCTATACAATACTGCACATGGGTAAGACTGTGCCAAGCCTCCTTATTATGTGACAGGAAACAACCAGCCATCACTGTACCGTGGAAACAGCGTGTGCTGTCTCTGAGTTGACTCATTGAAGGGATGATCTCGATGGAGAGTGAATGCTGACACTGCTTCTAAGTGAAAGGTATTGAGCTCACAGTTGTTATGAAAGCTGTTAATATCTTCGGTATGCTACTTATAAAAATCCCTAAATCTATATTTTCAGTTGGTCTAGTATAGAAGAGCTAAAGAAGGGAAGTTTCATTGTCTGACCAGGACAGAGGCTTCAAGAGATGCTCTTAGAACTACAGAAACGGAAATACAGGGTAAGTATGATAGTAGGGCAGGAGAAAGGTAAAACGAAACAGAGGAAAAAACTAGGAAGCAAAACAATTTATAGAGGTACAAACATATATATGTACATATGTAAATTAACTCCTACACAAAAATCAGAGTATTGGCCTATGCACATATATTTATATGTGTGCCATTGAGACAGTGGATGGACTTTAGGCCTCTACTCAAGTTTTTTCTGCAAGACAAGAATATTTGATTCTAGCAATCTGGTAATGAGCCATACCCCTCTTCCCAACATGATCACAAAGACAAACTGGGTGCATAAGCAAATGTGGTGAAGGAAATAGATGGTGCCTGGCTATTAGAAGGTATAGTGTCTGGGGTCTTAAAAGTTTGAAGCCAAACAAGCAGCCATCTAGCAAGGGAATCAAAAAAGCCCACATGGAAGAAGCACACCATCCTGTGTGATCACGAGGTGTCAATGGGAACAGGCATCAGAAGTTAAAAAGTAAACAGCCCTATCAAGGTGAAGGAGAAAGGTTGAGGTAGAGACTCAGAATCCATCGGGGCTAATTGGACATTCCAGTATAAAGGGACCACACAAAAGAGAAGATACATTCAAGGGGCAGCCTAGCACCAATGAAACACACAGCACTTCTGTAGGTCCTTAATCCTTCTTCAATCGACAATTATGCTCTCAGTTATATCTCGAAAATCCAGCTAGTCCAGCATACATGCATCAATTTAGGTAAGAGCTTTCAGCTTATGAAATTCAGGATAGACAAACCCCTTACAAACAATAATGGGAGTGGGGAGGGGAAAGGAAGCTGGGTGGGTGGGGGGAGTGGAGGAAAGGAGAACTGAGAGCAATGATGATGAAATAACCCCCGTCAAGGGGAACAACTGCCACAATTGTAGGTGAAGGGATAGAAGGGGCAGTGTAATAGATGTACAAATAACAATACATAGTATATTAAGGGTTCATGAAGGTGGCAGGGCAGAGGAGGGAGGGAAAAAAGAGGAACTTACAACAGAGGGAGATAATGAAGACAAATAATGTTCTTAAATTGTTGATGGCAATATTTGTATATATCCACTCAGTATAATGGATGTACAGACTTTCATATGTAAGATCCCCCAATAAAATGATTTGTTAATTGTGTTAGTCCAGGTAAACTAGAAAAACAAATTCATAGACACACATATGGAAACATATAAGGGAAAGGTTTATATACAAGAGGAATGCGACATTGAGAAAGCATCCCAGCCCAGTCCAGTTCAAAGTCTTAATTTCGATATTAGCCCATTTGCCTGATCTCAGTCTATAAAGTCTCCTTCCGACTCATGAAGTCACAGGTCAGTGGCTACAGAGTCCTGGCGCTGGCAGGGTCTCCCCATGGATCCTCCCTTCCAGGACTCAGGGTCCATCAACAGTATCCAGTGGTGGTAGAAGCAACTCAGTGCTGCCAGGGCTCTCCATGTGGCTTCTCCAGCTTCAGAGGTCTGGTTCCATCAGGCTAAGGCTGTGTGGCTTCTCCTCCGGCTCCTCCATCTCCTCGGACGTTGCCATCTTGTCTTGTCTGCAGTTCGTTGTCTCTGAGACTAACTCCCAACAACTGGGAGATAGCTTCTCATCTCCACCAGGAAAATATCGCGAGATTTCCCAGAAGTCTCAGGAGAAAGCCATGCCCACACGGAGGCCTCATTGGCTACTCAATGGCTATCTCCAGATTAACAGGCTAGACTCCACCCCTATATCTCAATCAAGAAATTAACATAAGAACATGACCGCCACATTAACAATAGTAATTTTATAATGATATGCTCTTAAAAAATAAATAAAATTATATGCTCTTTTGTAGGGAGGAGCAGGACCAGGAATCCGGTGGAGGAATGTACCCGATGTTGGTGGCTGTTGGGCATAGGCATGAGCTCATGAAGACCCTACAGAGCACAGTAGAACTGTCCTATAGAGAGTCCTATGCTGTAATCGTCACAGACTCAGATAACTGCATCCCTTAGCTGAGGGGTTCGTGTTCTCAAACCTTTGACACCTTTTGATTAGCAGCGGAATGCTTAATCACTGCATCACCAGGGCTCCTGATGTACCTGATACTTACTAGAATCTAGAACAATGACACATAATCTCTTTGAATTAGAGACAGTGTGCAATGGCATTTGTAATTACTCTCCACATGTTAAACCACTTGGATTTCAATCAAAATTCAACATACAAATGTTTGCCAACAGAGTTTAACGGGAAACAAATGTCCACATTGCTCTGCTTTCAGTTGGGAATTTAACCATCTATGTCATGATGCTTGTGTGAATATAAATCAAGGAATCTCTGGAGTCCCTGAGTGGTACAAACAGTTATTATGTTTGTCTGTTAACTGAAAGGTTGGAATTTCAAGTACACCCAGAGGCACTTCAAAATAAAGGGGAGGGGGGCTGGGAATTTACTTCCCAAAAAACTAGCCATTAAAAACCTTGTGGAGCATAATTCTGCATAGAGAAACACTGACAACTGCTTGTAAAGAAAACTGAACTAAAGTGATCTAAGCAACATTCATATCCCACCTAACAAGATGCTTGAAAGTTGGGTGATTCCAGCCTTGTTCCATATCATCAAGGTCTTGGGGCTTAATGTTTTTCCTATGTGGAAACTTGACTTGTCTTTTAGTTTAATTCCTTCATGGTCTCAAGATGGTTGCCATCATTCCAGGCAACAGCAGAGACTAACATCAAGAGGGAACGATGGGGTCATTTTATCTGTTTGTTATTTGCTGCCTGTGTCAGTCCAGGTAGACTAGAGGAACAAATTCATAGACACGCATAGGGATATAAGGGTATGGTTTATATGCAAGAGGAATAGGACATTAAGAAAGCATCCCAACCCAGTTCAGTTCAAAGTCCTAAGTCCCATATTATCCCATATGTCTGATACCAGTGTATAGCATCTCCTTCTGACTCACGAAGTCACAGGTCAGTGGGTGCAGAGTCCCAGCCCTGGCAGGGGTCTCCCCATGGCTCCTCGCTTCCAGAGTTCAGGGTCCTTCAACAGCATCCACTGGTGGTAGAAGCAACTCATCGCTGGCAGGGTCTCCATGTGGCTTCTCCAGCTGCAGAGGTCTGGTTCCATCAGGGCAAAGCCATGTGTCTTCTCCTCCTGCTCCTGGGATGCTGCCATCTTGTCTTGTCCGTAGTTTTGTTGTCTTTGAGACTAACTCCCAACAACTGGGGAGATAGCTTCTCATCTCCACCAGGAAAATATCGCAAGATTTCCCAGAAGTCTCAGGAGAAAGCCATTCCCACACGGAGGCCTCCTTGGCTACTTAATAGCTATCTCCAGATTAACAGGCTAGCCTCCACCCCTACATCTCAATCATGAAATTGACATAAGCACATGACCGCCATACTGCCAGTTAGGAGCACTTTCCCTGAAGTAGCACCAGACTACATTTGTAACTATAGGAGGGAAAGGAATGCAGTTGAGTTGTTATGGTTACGTGCGTTGAGTTGAGTTAGCTCCAAGTCATACCAAGCCCAGGTCCAATAGAGGAAAATGCTGCTCAGTCACGTGCAGTCCTCACAGTGGCTATATTCCATCCCATTGTAGCAGCCACCATGCCATTCCATCTTGTTGCGTCTTCCTCCTTTTTGCTGACCTTCTACTTTAAAAAGTCCAATGTCCTCCATAGACTAGTCTGATGACATGTCCCAAGTCCACACTTCTTAGAGCATTCTGGCTGTACTTCTTCCAAGACATATTTGCTTGTTCTTCTGGTAGTCAAGATATTTTTGACCTTATTCACCAATGTCTTCATCCAAAGATGTCAGTCTTTCTCTGGTGTTCGTTATCTAGCTTTTGCAAGTCATACATGGTGCGACTGAAAATACCATCACTTGAGTCAAGCACATGTTATTTTTCAAAATGGCATCTTGCTCTTTGTCTTGAAAGAGACCTTGGGCAGCCGATTTTTCCCAGTGCAATCCTTCCTTTGAGTTTTCAACTGTTGCTTCTTTGAATATTGCTGGTGAATCTAAGTAAAAATAAATCCTTGAAAATTTCAATCTTGCTTCCATGTATCATGATGTTGTCTATTAGTATCGTTGGAAAGATTTTTGTTTCCTTTACATTGAGTTATAGCTTATGGCAGTGGTTCTCAACCTTCCTAATGTCATGACCCTTTAATACAGTTCCTTATGGTATGGGGACCCTCTACCATAAAATTATTTTCATTGCTATTTCATAGCTGTAATTTTGCTACTGTTATGAATCACAATGTAAATATCTGATATGCAGGATGTATTTTCATTGTTACAAGTTGGGCATCAGTAAAGCATAGTGATTAAGCACAAAAACAACATGTAATTCTATATTGTGAAATACTTATTTCTAATGACAAATAAATGAAATTTTGTCTAGAAGCATGGTGTAGCCTGGGGAGCAGTCTTAATATAACAACAGCAAACTACACTGCAACATTTTGCCACAGGATGAGTAAAAAACCAACGTCAGTTTGAAGGTAGAGATAACATCTTTGTCACCAGATTAGAGATTCTCAGGGTAGTCTCTGCAAGAACACAATGAAGATACTTTTCCCCAATGAGGCTACTTCTTTATTTAGATTTGATAGGGCAACATGTTGGAAAACCCTGTTTCAAAAAGATATGTTGATGGAAATGAAAGAAGAAGGCACAACACAGTCTCAGACAGAACAGGATATGACTGCAAACACTCAATCCAGAATTTTGTAACTGGCACTGTCAAGAAATCAGTTCTTGCTGCATCGCTCTTCATAAGTTCAATGAACTTCTCTTAGGCTGTCTCAGGAGCATCTTCAACTTTCACTGTGACTGGGCTTCTGGCAAGTGCAAATGAGTGTCAGGCCAATTTGGAAAGTTTGATGAAATTTCATTTACAAGCATGTGCAAGTATTCTTTCAGAGAAATTATCATTCTAATCTTTTGGTCTGGTTCCTCAAAGAAAGCAGATAAGGTAGGCAACATGCAAATTGTATTTTCATTCATTTTTTTGGGGGTGTCAAAGCTTAAGTTTAATTTGGAACAGTCAGATCTTTTAGACAAGTTGAGCCATATTGCATTTGGTCCTTGTAGTGATAAATTTAACTCATTCAAGATGGCAAAGATCTCAACCAAGTATACTATTTTCTGCAGTTCACTTTTACTGGTGAAAAATGCTTTGAACTGCCGTCATGCTGTCTGATTAAAAGACATTTTGAGTTCCTCGTGAAGCCCAAAAAAACACGTTTTAAATTTTTTCCTCTGGGCAACCATCTCACTTCAGTGTGAAATAGTAGAACATTATTTAGTGCATGCAACTTGTTGCACAGTTGTGGAAACAGTCGATTGCTTAAAGGGCTCGCTTTTCCAAAATGGACAGAACTTATGGCGCTTTTCCTTCTCGTCATTCTTGTGACCGTGTCTTTGTTACTAATGTTTGCTGATGAAGCATAGTGAGTCCTGATGACTTTTGGTGACTCGCGCTGTGCAGTACATTGGCATCCAGCCCGGCATCCTCGCATAGCTGGAGCACCATCTGTGCAAACACCACAAACCTGTTCCCAGGAGTGCTTATGCTCTTTCAGAAACACATCACATGCAATAGTCATTTCAAGAGGTCTGCAAAAAGAGAGAGAGAGAGAGAGAGAGAGAGAGAGAGAGAGAGAGAGACTCATCTTTAAAGTCTCCATCATTAATAAACCTCACATACACCAGAAACTGTGACCATTTTGTCATGTCTGAAGATTCATGAAGCCAAATACTAAATATGGGAAGTGGAACAGATTTACTTTCCTGAATTGTCTGATCAAGACTATCAGCAGACATGTCATCTAATTTTCTGTGGGCAGTGTCATTAGATAAGGAAATTATGGGGGGGGGGTGCCAAATTTTTATGAAACTCAATCTCATAACCAATTCGTCTCTGATCATAACTGAAACACTGTATTTGGCTGCTAACAACTGTAAACCCTCAGCGATGGTGTGAGGTCTCATAACTCTGGTGATTCTGAGTGTCACCAAATATGATGCGTGGCTGCTACGTTGTTTTAGTGGTACTTGCCACTAGTGTCAAGTCCGGCTTTCTTGAGTCCATCATCTTTGCTTCTAAAACAGTTGGTATTCTTGCCGGCAAAGCTTGGTTGCTTGCTATCAAAATGGTGTTTTAGTTTGTTCAGCTGTGCCTTGATTTGACTAATAGAACTTCACAACAAACAACACATTGCAGTTTCTCAATTCCTGCTGTAAACCCACACTGTAAAAAATCCTCACTATATTTTCTTTTCTTAATGTTCTTCTCTACAAGATCCATTGTCATGGGATGGCTTGCTAATGAAAATAATATAGAACAATAGCTTTAATAATACAAAAGATGATATAAGGCATAGTTCAGTCAATGTAGTTCATTAAAGTTTCCTATGATTTACCATTTTTAATGTACCTGTTACTATCACATGGGGGCAGTATTTAGACCAACCACAACAAATATAGAAAGACTGATCAGCATCCAGATTAAGTTCCCATGGTGTGTGTGTGTGTATGTATGTGTGTATATATATATATATATATATATATATATATATATATATATTTGCAGTAGTTGATTTTACAGTACATGATTTTACATCTATCCTATAATTGTCATTCATGAAATGTTGTTTTACCTCCAGTACTGCTGCTTTCAACACAGCAGCTGCTTTCTACACAGTAGCTGCTCTCTACACATGTGTGACTGGTCTGTATAAGTACATTATGACATCGACCCTGTCACATCCACCTGTATTTGTATGGGGTAAATTTGATGGGATTAGCTTGATGATATCACCATGCTGGGTACTCGTGGGTGGGTGTATCTGCATGTGGGCAGACCTGCCTGGAGACGGACAGAGGAGTGGTGTCTTGGTTCTTCAGACCATCGGACATATGTGTTTCCCAATGGTCTTAGGTGACCCCTGTGAAAGGGTCCTTTGACCCCCAAAGAGGTCGTGATCCACAGGCTGAGAATAATTGCTCTATGTGGCCTCGAATCCCTAAGCTCTATGTGCCCAGTTGAGTGTCTTAGTCCTTTTCACCACCCAGGTGGTCTGTAGATGATTTATTCCGAGCCTCTTTGCTCCCACCCTTCATTAGAAGGGTTGAAAGGCAAGTTTACCAAATTGCCCTTATTTTGCTCTGGAAGGGGGTTGGTATTGGCTGTGCAATGGCGGCACTCTTGGGCATGCATGGCACTGCTAACCTCAAGGTCCGTGGTTCAAACCCATCAGCTCCTCCTTAGAGCTAAAGAGTGGGCTTTCAGCCCTCTAATAATTCACACTGCTAGACCCTTACACAGGGGGGATTTGAGTTAGGATTGACTAGAAGGAGTTAGGTTAGGTTATGTAATTATTTCAGTGCTTGAAAAATTCTTAAGATGGATAAAAAGACAAGTTACCATGAGAAGATCCAAAAGAAGAGATAAAAAGGCAGAGAGAGAGAGAGAGAGAGAGAGAGAGAGAGAGAGATAGAGGGAGGGAGGGAGGGAGGGAGGGAGAGAGAGAGAGAGAGAGAGAGATTGAATAGCTCAATCACAAATTAGAAGGAAATTTTAAGGACACATTTTCTCTTATCTATGAGATAGAATGTGATCTGTGATTCTGGGGTAGCAGTTGAACAAGTGGTTAAAGAGTGGAAATGAGATGGAGGATACGTTATTTTCTAGGTTTTCATATGAAAGAAAACACTCAGAGACTCAGGACTAAAGTGGTGATTACATGAAAGCCACTTAATTTTCTGAAGTTTTTTCATCCCTGTATTCCCTTCTTCCCCACACAGTTTTATTTTTAAAGCCTTTGTACAAGACAAAATGACCAGAGAAGAGACTTTTTTTTTAAAGAAGGGTTTGAAGTTTGTTTGCTTAACAAAGTGTTTGCAGTCATAATTAGGTTGCATATTAAAGTTCAAAACCAACTCATGTTGGCAACGACCGAAAATTGTTACCATCTGATGGCTTTGTGGGCACAGCTTTCACAAGCAACGTGGCACGCACTGAGGAGGAAAGGCCCATTCGGGGCACTGGCTGTGACAGCTGCCAGGGCCTGGGCAACGCTCCCACTGTTGATTTCCCAGAGTGGCATTAAGGGGCTTCGATGTAGCTGCCATGATGTCACTGTCTTGCCCGGTGGCAGCCATGCCAATCCTTTAGCTTCTCTCATCTCTGTGGTTCATGCTTTGTATCTTGATTCCAACTGTCACTCTAGACTGAGGGCCAGAGGAGCCGTGATGAACTGTGTAGTTCCTGGTCCAGTTATGTAGCTCTCACCCTGGGAAATCCATCTCAAACCAGGTTTTCATTAAGAGAGGGCAAAGAAGATTTTGAAAGAGAGAGCTTGGGGGTGAGGTGGGAGGGATGTGTTGTGGAGTAGAGACCAGTTAGGGTGTCCGGGATGAGTCAGCCCTTGGTCTGTTGTGTTGAAAGGAAAAACTGTCTTTAATTTTAACAGCGCTCTACTTCATTCTCACTGGCATATGAAGCCTATTTGGGAAGAGAAAGAGTAGTGTTTATACGGCACATTTCAAACATCTGGCCTCCGGCGAGGGCCTTACTCTTTCTGAGAGGGAAATCGCTTTACTGACCTCCATACCTGAGTCCTTTTTCTTTCTGCTTAGAGGGGAATGGAACAATAGAAGCTGGTCTGTTGGGAGGATGAGCACTAGGCAAGAAGTGAAGACTAACGGAAGCTTGTGATGAGCCATCATCATCCCCGAGCTCATGAAGACCAGGCTGCCTGGAGTCACTACAAGCCTTGTAACTGCTCAGTGTTCTCTGAGGTTATCGTAGGCATCCTGGGGGTCCTTTCTACATCTTGAAATCCAGGTCAGGCGCACAGTCAATCAGAATGGAAACAAATTTCTTTCTTTCTCCCTTCCTTCCTTTAAGGATCCTTCATATTAGAATTCCAATGTAGCTTACGTCAAATGAGTTTGGGTTTTGATCTCACTTGGTGCTCCCGAATATAGATGCTTGTTCTTGTTTGCTTTTTTTCAGGGTGTTTTGTCTGACGTGAAATGCTGGCTGGTGTAGTCATTCCGCTACACAAACCAAAACAGAAAAGAGTGGGGTTAGAATTTGGAAGGGAGCCAATGTAATGGCAATGAAACAATTGGGTCTTTGGTCCTGCGATTCCCAAACTGAGACCAGATTTAACCCTTTCAAGAACAGATTATCTTCTAGTCTACATTTTTGTGGATACCACGCGTTCTCAGTTATGGAAAGCATGTCAAAATCAAGGGAAGCTGTTTTTGGGGGAGGTAATGATACATTTGATACAACATTGTGGGATGCATAGAATTGGTAGGATGAGCCTTCTTTCTTTATTTCTTTTAAATTTAAATCATTTTATTGGGGGCTTGTACAACTCTTATCAAAATCTACACAAACATCCTTTGTGTCTGTCGCTTTTGTACATTTGTTTCCCTCATCATTCCCCAAACCCTTGCTTTCTGCTTGAACTCTTGGTATCCACTCCTCATTTCCCCCCTCCCTTCCTCCTCGCCACTCCCTGCTCCCCCATGAACCCTTTATCGCTTATAAATGATTATTTTTGTCATATCTTACACCATCCCTTCACCCACTTCTCCACAGTCTGCCCCACCCCTCACCCCCAGGAGAAGGTTATATGTAGATCCCTGCAATTTGTTCTCCCTTTCTACCCTATCTTCCCTCCACCTTCCCATTATTGACCTTCTCACCATGGGTTCTAAGGGGTTCTTCTGTGTTGGATTCTCTGTATTTCCAATTTCTATCTGTACCAGTGTACCTCCTCCAATCCAGTCTAATTTGTAAGATAGAATTGGGATCACGACAGTTGGGGGAGGAAGCATTTAAAAACTAGAGGAACATTGTATGCTTCGTCGTTGCTACTCTTCACTCTGACTCATCCCCTCCCTGAGAGACTTCTGTGAGGGAATATTTATCTGCCTACAGATGGACTTTGAGTTCCCACTCTACACTCCCCATCATTCACAATGGTATGATTATTTATTCTTTCATGCCTGATAGCGGATCCCCTCATCTTGTGATCACCCAGTCTACTGCAATTCTTTCATGTGGACTTTTTTGCTTCTCAGCTAGATGGCTGCTTGTTTATCTTCAAGCCTTTAAGGCCCCAGATTCTATATTCCTTGAGAGCCAGGCACCATCAGCTTTCTTCACCACTTTTGTTTATGCACCTGCTTTGTCTACAGTGATTGTGTCAGAACAGGCTGGTGAACTTCTTGCATGTGGGCTTTGTTGTTTCTCAGCTAGATGGCCCCTTGTTTATCTTCAGGCCTTTAAGACCCCAGATGCTCTGTCTTTTGATAGCCAGGCACCATCTGTTTTCTTCGCCACATTTGCTTACGCACCTGCTTTATTTTTAGCGATTGTGCTGGGAAGGGGAGCCTCTCAGACTGCTGAATTATTAGAACAAGGTGTTCTTGTATTGAAGGGGTACTTGAGTAGGGGCCCACTGTCCATGTGTTTCCTTAAAATTAACCCTTTAAATATATGTGCATGGTTCTATTTCCCCTTCGTCATATATAAATATATTTACATATGCATATGACTCTGTGTCTATAAATGTCCTTTGCCTCCTAGCTCTTTCCTCTATTTCTTTTTACTTTCCACTTGTCTCACTATCATGTTCAGCCTTCATTTGGGTTTCAGGAATTCCTATTGGCTACACTGTCCTTCATCCAGTCCCGCCAGACATTCTACACCCTCCTTGCCATCGATTTTTGGTCCCTTGTTCTTCCCTTGTCCCTGGGTTTGTTTTTGTTTTTGTTTTTTTGGGGGGCATCACTGCTCTCTGGCGGTGGGAGTAGAAGGCCCAGCCCCACTGCTGGAATTGAACCTCCATCCCAGTGGGCCACAGTCCAGCGCACAACCACTACGCCACCGGGGCTCAGCCCTGTCCCTGGGTTTTTTAACATGCACTCCCTTTCCCTCTGAAACTGTCATTCCATTGTTCTTTTCCCCGTTTTTTTAATCCCAGCTATTCCTTCCAGATAGACATGTAGCGGTAACAATATGCATTGACACAAGAAAATAAACAATAAAATAATAGCTACAACAACAGCAACAAGAGAAAGGCAACAACAACAACAACAACCCTATAAATAGTTCAAAGTCTATTTGTTGTCAAGTTTGATAGGGCCCCTCACCCTGGTCCCACAGTCTATTTTTGATATTCCCCAGGAATGTCATTGCTCTTGCTGCTCTGTTGCACGCCTCCAGTGTCTGATTTCAGCATGGTGAGGTCAGGATGGACACAATTCCTGCCGTGTGTCCACAGTGGTGCTGTGGGTCAGTGAGGAACATTGTGTCTTGTGGTGTGACCGGCCCTATGGTCCTCTCAGTGGATCGGCTTCTCTGAACAGAAATATTGTCCTCAGTACTTGGTGAACCAGAATGTGCTTCGCTCTTTTTTCCTGAAGCTTATTTCCTTAGAGTCACGGGTAAACAGGTCTCTGTCAGCATTCACATTTATTGCAATTTGCATAGCTATTTCCCCAAAAATGTGAACCATGAAAATGATGGGGCATGGTATATGTTCCATTGGTCATGAAGGTTTAAAGCATAATTGAAGGAAGCAAGAAAGGTTGGCTTGACTGTTTTGGGTAGCAGGAGGAAGTTGCATGTATAGGCAGTAATGGACAAAGCCAAACAGATGCATTTTGAACACTTCAATAAAAACTAGTCTGGAAGATGTCTTAGATTGAATTTTCAAGAGAAGTTAAACCATATATATATATACATATACACACACACACATATATATACACACACAGAGATACTTATATTTATACATCAAGAAAACAGCTCATACAGTTGTAGAAGCACATTAGTCCACTCTGGTTCAAGTCTGTGGGTCACATGTGTGGCTGAAGGCTTTCCTTGACTGTGTAGCTATGAGGGCTGGAGAACTAAGAAGCAGGAAGACTACAGGCTGGTGGATGCAGAGTTAAATGAAACTGTCATCCCATTATTCTCTTTTCCGCCTGGTTTATCCCAACTATTTCTTCCAGATAGACATGCAGTGATAACAATATACACTGACACAAGACAATGACAATAAAACAATAGCTGCAGGTTAGACACGTGGCTTCAGAGTTGAATGAATCCAAGGGCAGCAGATGATACGACAGGCTGCTGATAGCCCCCAGGGTAGCAGGCAATATATTGGTCTACTGACTTCCATCCAAAGAACAGATGAAGGATCCAGACTGAGCACGAAGAAGAGGGAAGACTTTCCACAGAGTCTGCCTACATAGAAGTAGGCCATGTCTCTGAGGACATTTCCTTTCAATCATGTCAAGTCTGCAACCTGACTAATCCACCTTAATCTTCCCAAACAACTTGGCTACTCAGAGGACTTCATCATGGAGTTGATTACATTATTTTAGATCACATCATGAGAGAAGCTTGATCCAGCCAAGGTAACACAAAACCTAACGGTCACAGACCGTTTCCTGGAAATCTGCATGAATGCCAGATGCTTTTAATTCTCTTTAACAACTGACTATTATCTCACTTCTTGCTCCACACTAGTTAACAATTGGGAAAAAAGCAATACAGTAGATATCATTGACCATCGTCTCTCTGGGTGGACTTTTACAGTAAAGAAACAGGTACTTGACTTTTGTGAGCTATTTATTCCATATTTATTTATTTCCTTAGAATAGAATAAATGTGAACCAATTGTATATGGCCCTTTCTAATATGCCATACTGCATGACCTTTACTTGAAAAATAAGAAGTGTAAGAGGTTGCAGGGAGGAGATGAGCCAGTTAAGGTGCAGTGTAGTAGCAATGAAATACACAATTTTCCTCTAGTTCTCAAATGCTTCCTCCCACCCACTATAATGATCCCAATTCTACCAGACAATTTCAGCTAGACCAGGGGATGTACACTGGAGTTGGAAACGTGGGAAATTTAGGATAGATGATCCCTCAGGACTAGTGGTGGGAGCGGGAGATACTGGGAGGGTGGAAAGATGGTGGAATAGAAAGGGGAAACCAATTTCTGGGATCTATACAGCACCTCCTCTCTGGGGCACGGATGATGGGGAAGTGAGTGAAGAAACACCTTGGACAGTGTATAATATAAAAAAGTAATAACAATTAGAGGCTGAGCCCTGGTGGTGTAGTGGTTGTGTGTGGGACTGTGGCCCACTGGGGTTTGCGGTTCAAATACAGGAGCAAGGGTGGGCCTCCTACCCCCACCAGAGGGCATTGATGTTACCCCAGAAAACACAAAAAAAGTATTAACAATTTGTAAATTATCAGGGGTCTGTGGGGAGGGGGGAGGAAAGAGAAATATGGGGCGCTGGTACTAGGTGCCTAAGTGGAGGGAGGATGTTTTGAGAGAGATGATGGCAACAAATCTGCAAATGTGATCTGTGTACAATTGATGCATGTATGGAACGTGATCTGAGTTGTCTGAGCCCCCAATAAAATGATTCATTAAAAAGAGGGGAGGGGGAAAGAGGAGCTTATACCAAGGGCTCAAGTAAAAAAATATTTGGAAATGAATATGACAACATGTGTGCAAATATGCTTGATACAAATAATGTACTGAATTTTATAAAAGCTGTAAGAGTACCCAATAAAATCATTGGAGTTAAAATGAAAGACTAGTCCTGAGTGATATTCTACAGAGATTAATTGATACACAAACTCAACTATACATACTCTACATTCTATTTCATGAATTATCCAACATTTTCTTATAGCGAGGATAGCTCTTGCACCCAAAAGAGGACTTTAGGAGACAGACTTTCAAAACAAGCTCTGTGTTGGATCTGTTGTTCATTTAGGAGGACTGACACCAGGGATGGTATATTAGCAATTCATAAAAGAAAGAAAACAACAGACACTACAGAACAAAGAAAGTGATCAATCTGAATGAACCCAAGTGAAAATAACATTTTAATCAATAAATCAAAGAAGCTGAAACTGGAGAATGACTAGTCAGATTGCTAAATGGAGGATGGTTATAATATAATATAACCCAAACCATTGAGAATCACGGCCCAGCTACGTTGACCCATAACAGCCATCAGAGCCAGCATGGTTTTCCATCTCCCGGCTATGGATTATTTCCAGAAATGCACCACTAACGGACAAAATAGGCAAGAGATTCTTTATGATTGCCATAAATAACTGATAACTGATGAGTCGATAAATGGGCAGCCGGTGTATTTTTTCATACTCCAAAATTTCAAACATGTCTCGGTGTATATCCTTTTACTTTTTCTGAATAGTATGATCAGAAGACTTCTTGCTAATTCCAGATGCTTTCAGGCTAGGCCAACAGCAATCAGAGGAGTGTCTTCCAGAGTTTTGTTGCTTCTGTCAGTTCTTGCAGAGTTGACTCTGACTTACGGGTAACTATGTGTTAGAGAGCAGGGTGGCTCCATCATGTTTTCTTGGCTGAAATATCAACACAAACAGATTGCTAGGTGTGTTCTTCAGGAATGCTTCTGGAAGGGTTCAAACCACCAACCTTTTGATCAGCCCTCAAGTTATAGCAGTCACATATAGCTAGTGTGCTTTCTGATGAATCAATTCCTTGTATATCCTGGGCATAAACATATTAAGTATCATTCCAGACTTCTGGTATTAATGGTCAGTCATATTTTCAACAACTAATAAGTTCTGGTTTTATATACTACCCAAACTCTGACTTTATGCCCAATTCACATTGGTTCTCTCTCCAGACTACCTAAACTTGATATAGTCCCAGAGAGACATGAACATGGTTTCTTTACCATTTCTCCCCATTGCTTAAGTAGGGCTCCCAACCAACTAGGCTGGACAGAGTAGGGGCAAGGTGAAAGATGAAGTGAAGAGCAAGGGAAAAATATCTACCTTGACTAGTGTTGTTGTCATCTGACAAGGAAGCCCCCTGGATGCAGGAGGGCTCTTCTTCTAGGCTCTTCATCTTATGGCCTGGAAGTAGAAATTCTAGATTGACCCACTCAACCTTCTCCCTTGCTTCTAGTAGAAGAGGCTAGACAGCTACAAAGTACGCTTCCCACACTTCTTTGGTGCTAGATTTTTCCAACTGGAATTCAGTTAGACCAAATGGATCCACTCTCCAAGATATGGGAAGACAAGAACGAGATGGGCGTCATCTTTCTGAGGCTCTAGTTTCACTCACACAAGATGGTAGACATCGAAGACTTTCCTCTGGCAGCATTTTTATGTTTAACTGCCACATCCCAGTCTGTGAAGAATGAGTGGTAGCCATAGCATTCTCTTCAAGTTCAAGTAACAGCCTCAACTACTAGTACATTCAGGGGGTCTGTTCGGTATCATTCTGTGAAATCACTTCTTGGGAACTTTCGAAAATTTTACAAGCATCGGTATTACCTCTATTTAGTTTATAATAATCAGCATGGTTGCTCCGTACCACACTGAGCCATAATCGGTGCAGGTGTTTTGTGGGAGGCTGACAAGAGCATGGCCCATCTTCCAAGTGGAGCTCCGAGGCTTCCATTCATTCAGCGGTGAATGGTCCTTTGGCTGGATGGTCCTTGCCCTATCATCCCAGTAGCAGCATCCTATGGGATATCTCCAGTCCTTTCTAGCCTTTCCCCTTTTCCAGGTAAGAATCAAACACCCATCTTCAGACTCTTATGACTTAAACACGACAAAATCTCCCAAGAGCTCTGTAACCAATCTGAATCTCTGTCAAACTTGAGGACAGAGATAAGAGGTGTGGAAGTGGAAATAAGATCTCAGAATATTCTTCTGTAAAGAAATATGTGGAATATAAATGACCAAATTCCAAATATGCTCATTGTCCTTGTCTTCTGCTTAGGCTGTGATAAAGGTAACTTGTTGTTGGCAAATTCAACTTCTTAAGATGGTCTAAAATTTCTCCTGACAGTGGGAGTAATTGTTACCCCCCCCCCTTTCTTTTTTACTCAGTTTGACATCCTAAGTTAAAAAAGATCACAGGGGAGGTCTTCTTTCACATCCCATTATATTATCTAGGCTGGCTATTCTGGATTGGAGGCCAGTGTTGTGCTTGGAAAAATGTTTGATGAGAAATGTGAGAGACAATGATAGTCTGGGAGTCCGTTGAAAGCTATCTGCAGTAGTACGGGAAAAAATGCAGCGTTACTTTGTTTAGAAAAACATCTCAAAGCAAAACAATCAAGCAAGAAACTCAGGAAGACATTGCCTTGAAGAGAGGACAGAAAAAAAGAAGAGCACACATGAGAGTACCTCAGTTTCCTAAAACACAGAATGAATAATTAAATTGACCAACCCCAAACCTTCCAGTCTAATACCGCAGGGTTCTGGGAATCCACTGAACAGTTATTTTTAGGGAAGAAACCATTGTTTCTTTCTCTCAAAGAGCTAAGGTGTTCCATGAAGGACAGAGAGTGGTCTTGTAGCTTATTTTTACTAGTCCAGATTTCTAAGGGAATGATTTCTTATTGGCCTGGATAATCTATGGTGGTCCCTGTTTGAGTTAAAACCGTTCATCTACCTCAAGAGACTGGCTGCATGGCCATCTTGTGTCAATTGTCTTCATGAAACTCTCGTGAATGAGGACCAGGTCAATTCTTAGTAACCACCTGAACAATGTCTCCCAACCTAAAAAGTTCAAGGTGCGCTATTGGCTGAGGTAGACAGAGAAGCATAAAAAAATTAGCAATGCCCTTCCTGCATTTTCTGAGATGCAGAATTTGAACTTCAGCCAAGTCTACTTCCAGAGTAGCAATTAGTTGAACACGGGTTCTTAGCTACTCATAATTATGATGAGAGAGACAAGGGCATCAGGGACGAATGAACTTCCTTTCTCAAATCACGTGGAAGCATTCTACTTGCTGTCCATGCTTCCTCATTCTTCAATGATTTCTCTTGGTGTAGACTTGGCCATGTGGGCCATTAGCCATTTGTCCTGAGCTCTGCCAAGTGTTTTAAATACAGATTTGATAGTACATGAGTTTATAGTTCACACCTCCTTTTTCAGATGTTGAAATGGGAATTGTGACCCTGAGGAAAGGTGCTTTGAACCATTAAACGTTCAAAGTGGATAGCATCATGATGCCCTCTAGTGGTGAGCACACAAGAAAAATGACTAGAGGCTCTGGAAAAATCGATATCCTTTCTCGCGGGTGAAAATGATCTACTTCAGTCTGCTGTTACCATTGATTTCCTTGATGAGATCAGTGAGGTCACTGAGGTGCTGAGTTCGGTTGCCGTGATCACATTAGTGCTTCCAACCAGTTATTATTAATCATAATTGTTGTCCACAGGAACAAGTAAAGTTGAGTAGATGTGGCCTGCTCCAATGGACTCTTTCTTGCATGTCAAGGTAGAGGAAGAGATGCATCTTGTGGGAGGTTGAGAGGGGTTTCCTGGGATTGGTTATCTGTCACTGCTCTCCCTTTCCCATCATTGAACTGGCTGGAAGCGAACTGTGATTCCCGTGCAGGTAGCAGCACTCTTCAATAAAGAGAACAAGGCTGAGTGGTTGTGCACGGGGTTGTGTAGTGGTTGTGCGCGGGACTGCGGCCCACTGGGATGGAGATTCAATTCCTGCTCACAGGAACAAAGGCTGGGCCTCCTACTCCCACCACCAGGGCAGTGATTCCTAAAAATAAATAAATACATAAATAGAGAAAAAAAGTAAAGAGAACAAAAGACCAATGGAAGTGCAGTCAGAATATCAATTCTATTATTTGCTCAGTGACTACCCGGAGTTGTTCTCTGCATTCTTGAATTCCCAATAACAGGCATTGGAGTGCATGCAAGATATTTTATAAGACTCTGAATAAATGTTTAACAATGTTTAGTCAAGGTCTTAAAATGGTTTCTTCTTCCAAGCATTAGAGACTTGCAAGTAATTAAAAGTTTCAAAATGCTGATAAAGTGGATGTTACATTTTCCTTCTTTCTGTTAAAATTAGATTTACTATTTGAAGACACCTAAAATAATTTTTTACAGGTTAACAAATCATAAACATCCCAATCTTACATTGTTTACTGAGGAAATGATAGAGTTTTCTTTTTTCCCCAGTTATATTAAATTCCACAGCAATAGATGGTTTCAAAAGAACACATTCTTTATAGGAAAGCTGTTTATATGACCTGACAGACATTGGTCTATGATAACAGTGCTTTTTGGAAACTAGTTGAAACATTTTCTCCATAATAAACTCAGCAAATATTTTTATTAGTTTCCCTCCGTGTGCCTGCTAGTCTGTATAATAAAGTTAGCTAATTGTTGGCAGTTTGCACTGAGGAGAAAGACTGAAAAACTGCTTGCAACACAGCACTCATGTCCTGCCATTAAATACTATGAATGTTTCAACTTTCTTTCCCCTGTCCCACATCAAAAATTCTAACCATCACCACAAGGAAACAATAACAAATCCCCAAACAATTCACCAAAGCAAAACATGGTGTGTGGGCACACACACAAACATATACACATGCATGCACGCACACACACATGCACAAACACATACATAGTGCTTGAACTAAAAGTAGGAAAAGGTAAAAAATAAAATGAAGAAGAGGTCTGTGAAGGTGAAGTCTCTTTTACCCATTTACTATGCCTGCTTCCTTCATTTATGATTTATTACTCTTGCTTTGGCTACTTCTTCTCTCCACCTTCTTAAGACAGTGAACATTATTTCCAGAAAATATATTGAATACCATAAAATTACCCTCATGAAACGATTAGACAGATCCACCATTCCTTGTGATAGAATTTTACTCATCTTTCATTGAACCCCGTGTTTTTATTTGTTCTTTTTAAAATCCTCCCACCCCCCACCCCCTGTGATAGGTAGGTTTGTTATGCCAACATGGCCACAGAAGATTGGTGGATCTGTTGTGACGGCACAGCCAATGAACACGCGGGATGAATTGAAGGGCAGATACAGGAAGTGCTTCGCAAGTCCCGCCCCCTCTCTCTCTGTTGTTGTTTCCTGATCTTCGGACGAGAGAGCGGCCTTGTTGGTCCTGTGCCTCAGCCTTCAAGCAACACTACCTGTGGGACACCTAATTGTGGACTGTGTCACTGTGAGTTGAGGATCCTTCAAGCACTACTTCGCCACGCTTCTGGGATATACATCTCTTGAGCTGGGGACTGTTGGACTCTGTTATCTGGCTGACTGTTGGAGACAATTGGTGACTGTTGGTGACTGTTGCTCTGCCGTTTGCGGCCTGTAACCAGATAGCCTGGATTGCTCTACAGAGGACTGTTTAGCGGCCCTCAAGAATTGAAGCACTGCTAGTCTTGTAGTTGCCTCACGCAAGTGAGTTGGACTGAGCAATCTGTATTGCTTTATAGTTAACTTTCTCTTTTTATTTTATATATCTTAAG